>BMAW01010280.1:0-61755 GCA_019974015.1 Nephila pilipes
AAAAATGAATAGTCAGACAAAAATATGAATATATATATATATATATATATACAATAAGGGAAAATGGATATATTAAGAAATGTAATGAAATGTGTGTGTGTGTGTGCTGAAACAATTAAGAAATTTGTCGAGCAATTTTACAAGCCGTTAGAATACAGGATTATACTTAAAATGCAAGTAAGGGTTTTCACACTCGGACTTCAGCCAAATAGGTGTTTCACCTCAACAACAGGACATTTTAAATGGAAATTCCTGGCAAAGGGGCAAGAGACAACTTAGTGATCAGCATCTCCAACAGAGTTATAGGGACATAAATTTGTATTTTTCAAATTAAAACGACTTAAATAATAATAATAATAAAAAAAAAAAACGGCCCGTGACGAACTTAGCAGCGAGTAATAAAATCAGAATTAATATAAAAACTCAAACTTGGTCTCGGAATATAGGACTGAACCCGAATACCAATATTACAAGTTGACCACCAGTCCTTCCAGTCAGGAAGAAGCTTATTTTCTAAAGTCATAACTATATGAGACCGAGGGGCAGGGACATTCATTCTCTCACCAGAAGTGACAGCGAGCTTTGCAAGGAAATCCGAGATTTCGTTATAATAATCTCCGACGTTGGCCTGAGCCCAGTGTAAGTTGTAAAAACCAGAATAAATTGCTAATTTTTCTTCAATCGTATTAATAAAAACTCATTTATTTCTGGTACTCTGCAGTAGCAAAATTGATGATAAACTGTCGGAGTACATAGAAACTTTGAAGTTATGAGAGACGGCCCACAAAACGGCACATGCGATTGCCGAAAACTCGGCTCGGGAAACCGAATTATAAAAATTTCCAGTTTCGGACCCGTCCTTGATCCATCGGTGTAAATTTCTCACTAGAGCATGTTTGTCTAAAGTGCGGCCCAAACGCAAATTAAGAAAATATTTGAATTTATACATTTTCATTAAGAAATTAAATGTTTGCAATATTTTTCATATATAATCGATTGGTTGATATTTATTTTGAAATAAAAACATCTTAGTATGTCGTGAGAACTTACATTTCGAATTATAACATGAGAATTTTCGAATGCCATGAAAATCTAAGTTACGGTATAACATTGTATTGTACATCAGGGCAATTTATGTGGAAAAATTTTAAAAATGGAAAGTGTATTAAGCGTTGTTATATAGAAACCATTAACTTTATAAGAGCAAAAAGACGTAATTATAGACAATTTTGAAGAGTTTCTTAAATGGGCACTGAACTTACAAATGTTATTTATTATACAAAACTAAGATGGCTCAGTAAGGGGAAAATCTCAAAAAATTTTACGATTTGAGAACCGAAATAAAAATATGTATGGAAACAAAAGGGAAACCTGTGAATGAATTTGAAGACAAAGATTAGGTCTTAGATTTAGCTTTTTTTAATAGACTTAACAGAACATTTGAATGATTTAAATTTGAGACTTCAAGGAAAAAATCAATTTATTAATAATAAGTTCCAAACAATTACAGCGTTTGAAAGAAAGTTGAAATTTTGGCACAATCAAATAAAAGTAAAATATTTGACACATTTCAGTATTTTGGATGCACATAAACCTGTTAGTTGTACAAAATATGCTGCATTAATTTTTGATTTAATTCAAGGGTTTGAAAGTAGATTTCAAGATTTTCGAAAAAATGAAGAGTATTTCAACATATTATCTACCCCATTTTCTCTAAAAATAAATAAATTAAACTTCAAATCTTCAAATGGAGTGTATTGAACTGCAAAGTGACATTCAACTGAATGAAAAGTTTGCGACTGTTTCTTTACCGGAGTTTTATAAAGGTTACCTACCCCGCGATAAATATCCTAATTTTCACAATCATGCTTTTTTAATGTCTTTAGCTTTTGGCAGTACCTATATTTGTGAACAGTTATTTTCAAGAAAGAAGCATACAAAAACCAAAAATAGGACAAAGATCACTGACAAACATCTTCGAAAATGCATTAAGAATTGCAATCTCGTCTATTGAACCCGATATCGATTTGCTCGTTCAACAGTAGCAAATTCATTCATCTCATTAACTTGAATTTTTTCCATCTTTATGAAATCCAAACTAAATGAAACGAAACTTTTACAAATTTAAAATAAATATGAACCTATACATATCTAATTCAAATTTTTAAGAAAAATTGTAATAAAAAGAAGTTAATTTATCTTAATAAAACTGCATAGATTTAATTTTTATTTCAATATGTTGAAAAATATTGTATGTGTGGCCCAGCAATTTTTTTTTGTTGTTGCAATGTGGCCTTCAAACGGTCATAGTTAGACACCCATGATTTACATATTCACGTTTCATTTTTGGTTGGGCAAAGGTTGTTGGGCAAAAGCAATCAATCATGATTTAAAGTCCCCAAGGTTAATGAAGAGAAAACCGCGAATAGCCCAACGTCACAACGGTAACTCCTTAATATATTTTTTCAGTCTTCATCGAATTTGAAATGAATTGCTGGCTTTTAACTCTGAATCGCTCTACAAGTGATTCTGAAATTTTTGATGACGAAACAAAAAAAAAAAAAAAATCGCATTTCCTTCCTTCTCCCTTCTGTAATGTCTGTGACATCAAATCATAACATACCTGTTGATACTTTCCACCCTTCGCACTATTTAGTCTCGAAATATCTCCGAAACTCTCATCGAAAGTTTACTGGTTCTGATACATAGGATGTAAAGTATTTTGTACAAGTCTGTGAAGAATCGTTTCTTTATTTTCCTGTTGTTGAATGAACAGCAAAAAAATAATATTTGTGAAAACTTTGATTGAAGGTCAGGCAAAGTGTTTTCTATACACCCAAACATAATCTTATGACATAGCTTTCGTTTAAAAACTCTTTATCAGAATAAATTACGTCAAAATGATTCACTTTCCTAATATTTTATTCCAATTTAAGAACTCGTAAGAACATCCTATGAAATTATTGATGAATCTCTATTGTTATTTGAATATTGTTTGGATGACTTACATGTGATTACTCATCAAATAAAGTCATTTTATATGGTGCTAAACCTGTTTCAGAATCTGAAGAGAAACTTCGTTTTTTGTGAAAAATAGTCAATGATAGAAACAAAAATCCTTTCCAAGAACAAATTTTCGATTCAGCCGAGGGCGCGACATGAACTTAAAACATAACTGTTTTAGATCTGAAACCCAAAATGATAATGCATAACTATAATTAACAAAAAACTTGTTTTAATTGTAACATGACAGAAAATATATTTCTCACTTTTGTTCCGACGAACAAAAAGGTTTAAAATGTGGTGTTTGTAAGAATTTCGACCATATTTCTGCAAAGTGTACATCCAAATCGAACAGATAATCATTTTCCTACAAAAAACATTTACCGCCTTTGATGTATAAAACTAATATTATTTATGATAATTCATTTATTACATTGGTAGATACCAGCAGCCAGAAAAAAATTCCAATGAAAAATACATGTAACAAAATTGGTTCATCTCTTTAACTAATTGTCATGGGTCATTCACAGCGCTTGATAATGGACGCATTACACTGTATATGATAACTTATAATTCATAATCAGAAATTTATCGCTAACTTTTGTGTTGTTTAACGACAAAACCCTGACGTCAAACACTAATATTGGCATGGATACTTTAACACAGGCTGAAATAATAATCAACACAGACGGTGAGCCACATTATCAAAATTATCGAATACTAAATCGGATAATGTGGAACAATTTTCGATTTCTAATATCACAGTAAATGATGAATTAGGACTTGAAATCGGATTACATGTTACAAAAACTCAGCTAAACATTCTTCATAATTTGGTTGCAAACTATAAGCTAATCAAGACTGAAACTACTGATAGCAAGATGTCTAACAATTTAAAGAATGAAACAAAATAACACATGCGGTAGACCAAGGTAATTACCTTTTACTGACCGAAAAAATGTAGATGACCAAGTAACAAAATAGTTGGTAGATGATATTGTAGAGCCATACCCTTCTGATTTTTCTAGTCAAGTAGTTGTAGTTCGTAAAAATGACGGATCCCCAAGAGTTTGTATTAATCATTAACAATTTAATAAAATCATTGTAAAAGATAACTATCCCTTACCTCTAACTGACGATATGCTTGATAACCTTCAAGATTCAGTTACGTTTAGTACAATCAATCGACATGATACCTTTTTTCATTTAGAAATAGAACCAAACTGCCGACGATATACATCAATTGTGACACATAATGAACAATTTCAGTCTCTACGCACTCCTTTCGGAAGGTCTCGAAAGGCTTGCATCGGTGTCTTCACTTGCTTCCTATTATGGCTTAGACATACATTTTCAAAAATGTAAATTTTTAAATAAACGAATACAATTTCTTGGTCATGTTATTGAAAATGGTAAAATTGTACCCATCACCGTAAGAAATCAAAGCTATTCTTAATTTCCCTGAATCGAAATACCAAAAAGAATTATAATCTTTTCTTGGTCTTGCCGGATATTTTCGGACATTTATTTTAAATTTCTCCATCACTGCACATCCTCTAACAGAACTCCTGAAGAAAAATCGTGAATTTAAATTTGCTGATAGAGAAATACAAGCATTCGATTGAAGATAAACATTATTTAATGTTTATCTTCCCCGCCTGTTCTTGACATTTACAATCAGAATGCTGATACAGAAATTCATTGTGATGCTAGTATTTAAGGTACTGAATGTATTTTACTTCAAAAATCAATGACAGATAATGCGCTAAATTAATAAAAATTCAATAAATTTTATGAGTAAGAAACTGTAAGACGCCGAAACAAAATTTAGCAGCTATGAACTTGAAGTTTTGGCTATTGTCCAAGCATTAAGAAAATTGAGTCTACTTGTTAGGCCAACATTTCAAAATAGTTACTGATTGCAACGCATTCCCGACGACGCTAAGAAAAAAGGTTTGTGCCCTCGAATAGCGCGATTGGCATTGCAACTACAAGATTTTGAATATAAAATAGAACATCGTTCCGGTTTCAAAATGAACCATGTAGATACGTTAAGTAGATACCCAGTAACAGCCATACAAGACAGTCTCACTACAAAAATCAAAATGGTTCAAAAATAAGACACTGAAATCCAGACTGTTAAAGAACTTTTAAAAATTAAACTTTATAATGATTACCTTTTAAAATTCGATATACTCTACAAGTTCGCTGATGGTGAAGAACTACTCGTTGCTCCTAAAAATAAGCAGAACGATTTTATATGGAATTCTCACGAACATGGACACCATGCTTCTAAAAGATTAGAAGAAACAAATAGACTGATCCATTTAAAATTGTGTTCTGTGCATTTTGGTTAATCGCAAACGTGGCAAATATGATGGTCTACTACACCCAATCGAAAAAGAAGCCATTCCTCTACACTCATATCATGTTGACCATTTAGGTCCATTCCCAAGCTATGAACATATTTTTGCCATCATCGACTCCTTCACAAAATCTGTATAGCTTTACCCAACGAAGTCAGCAGATGCTGCAGAAGTTGTTGCAAAATTAGAAAATTAAAAATACATATTTGGCTATCCACCTCGAATTATTTCTGATCGTGGTACCACATTCACTTCCGACCAATTTCAAGATTATAGTAATAACGAAAAAATCGAACATTTCCAAATCACCATCGGATTACCTAGAGCAAATGGAGAAGTAGAGCATTTAAATTCCACAATCGAAAAATAATCTATCTAATTTCTGCATAGGCAATCCAGAAAAATGGTATACGCATATCAAAGAAATCCAGAAGGTTCTAAATTCAACTTTCTAACAATATATTCAAACAACTCCCTTCTAATTGCTGTTCGATACTATAACGAAGACGCCATAGGATCTCAATATCACAATTTCACTTAATGAAGAAATCCAAGCCAATTTTGTCAACAACCGTGACGAATTAAGGGAATAAGAATTCGCAAATCCTTAAAGTTCAAGATGAAAACATAAGAAATAACAACCTCCGGCGAAAGGCAGCAACTATTTTCAGCTTCATGATCTTGTCGCCATTAAACGTATTCAAGTGGGATCTGGACTCAAACTGAAACCCAAATACTTATGTTTATACAGGATAACGAAAACTAAACCGAACGACACATACGATATTCAAAAGTGTGGATTTTTTGAAGGACTAGTGAAAACTAGTGTTTGTGATGATTATCTCAAACTGTAGACTCATGACGCTATTACCTGAAGGACTAATTCAATGACTTTTCCATTTGTGTGGGTGTACCCTACATAAACATTTCCCCCCAAAAATATTTTTATCTTTTATAGTGGATTTCATTTTTTTACATTACTTTGTTTCTTGTGAATTAAATTTTATATTCAATTTTTCAGGTATTATGAAGTAGCTTAAATTTTGAATTTTCGTAATAGGTGATACTCAACCATTTGTTAATCATTTTTAAGCTAGTGTGTCCTAACTTTAATTTCGTTATTATTTTCTTGATATTTTATTCATATGTATAATACATATATTATTATTTTGATTATACCTTTACTGGCTCACCTGAGGTCAGGTGATATTGTCGGATGGCCGGTTGTGGGAATTGTCTCGCTGCGCCACCTACAACATGGATTAGGAGGTATGAGTCGAGGTGTAAGCACGCAGAAATGCGTGATCGTCTTTTTCTTTAATTTTTCATCAGTTAATAAAATATTTTTCCTCTTAAAATGAGCTTGATTTTTTGCAACATACCAATGCTAACTTCCACATTTATAGCAATCTCCCAATTATTTGGGAGATATAGTACCAGAGCATCACCATGTCATTGAACACCAATAGTGTAGTTAGGAGGGGGATTAAGGTGGGGCATTCGTCCTCGGGGGCGATATATTGATGTTATGAAATTTTGAATGAAATGTTTTCATTCTTAAATGCACAAAAAAGTAAATACAAAAAACATTCCTTTACTCAATGCATCATTCCATCAGTATGAAGATATTTATCATACCCCTTAAATTTTTATCTGTATTAGGTTTGAAGCACGCATTAGTTAAATGCACATAGCCAGGACGGAACATCGGATTTGGCCCTTGATTATTTGGGGGCGAAATAAAATATTGTTACAATAAAAACTCTGGGTGTATGCGTGAAACCGAGTTCAACATGGAGGATAGTGGCAAATGACGCGTTATTCTCAAATGGTCAGGATAACACGCATGTAACAGAGCTTGAATACTAATAGCACAAACAGAAAAAACAACAGCACTTGAACAGATTATAGACACAGATACAGGGCCATAAACAACAATTGTACTGACAATCACAGTTGTAACAGCAACGTTCAATTCACTAGTTTTCTAGTCCGCACTAAGGACAAACCTACGCAGAAAAACTCTGCACTTCCAAGACAGGCTGTGGCTGCGATAGCCTAGTGTTCATAGCCACGGACTCGCGTCTGGCGGTTTTCGTCGAATCGCGGGTTAATGTCTTGGAAACTAAAGACCGCCGTGTAGCCGGGGTTGATGCACGTTAAATCTGTCGGGGCTCAAAGTCCTCCCATGGCGTGGTGTGGAAGTTAGGAGAGGGGTTCCAGCTCAGTGTCGTCCTCGTCACTTGACCGATATTCAAAATTACGAGGTCCGTCACCCATAGCCCTCGTAATGCTTCGAGTGCGACGTTAATAAAACCAAACCAAAAATCCAAGACAGGCTTCCACAGTTCCTGGAAGATAGAAGCTGTTTTCCCGCAAATTCATTCGGCATGCTACCGACGGTTTCACTCAGCCAATCACCGACCGTTCCCATTCGATCCCCAAAGTAGTCTCCGAAGACAGACTCCTGTTTCAGGGTCTCGGTGTATGAAATCTGTTCTGGCCAGGTATGACATCACAGGGAAAATTCAGGAAAAGTACGTTACTTTTTTACCAGTCGAGTTTTCGCCTAGACTCCAGCACTTTCGAAAACTTCCGTATTTTCACCAAATCCATCACCATGGTTAACAAGACATTGCTTAAGCTTTCATAGTTGACTGATGTAACCTCTGTAATCTCACTTTTCCTTCATAAGAGAACCGTTGCATAGAAATGTCATATCGGATTCGAAACAATATATAACTTGGCAATCGATTATTTCTTTGATATCCAGAGTAATTTGGAAGCAAACATTATTTATGAATATAATTACACATTTTATTCATTTAATAGAATATAGGACTATAACACATATTCAAGAATCTTATGAATAAAATTTAGAACATTACAATTTATTATTTTTATTTTTAAAATCGTAGGAGTTTGACTCTCTGTAAAATTTAAAAAAACAATTAAAAAGGTTATTTGACTTATTTCAGAAAACATTTCGATTGACAGCTACGAATTGTTTCCATTTTTGCAAGTCCCTATGCATACTTTAAACTTTTGATGTAAAGGAATTACATATTTACTCATTGTTAATCATTTAAATTATAACAATCGCAGTTTACAATTTCCTTTACCAAAAAATGTTTTTTTTTTACACTTTGTGAAAATTCAAGTCCTCTATGTTTGCTTCTCAAAAATTAGAAAAATCTAGATTTGTCAGTCGCTAATGAGTCATGGATATTCTTTGAGGTCGATTTAATGTAGAAATGTTGCATCACATGTTGCACATTGTGACGTACTTTCTTCATTATTTAATTCTACTGGCTTTTTTAAAGTTTAATTAAATAGTCAATAATTACAAAACTCCAATTGAAGGTACGGAAGAGCAGGTTAAAACACTTCATTAACAATAACAAAATGCAAGATTGTTTTCTTTCACGAATCCATTTTCACTCGATTAATCCTAGTTTGTAATGTAATAATAAAGTTTTAGCTTTGGAAATCAATCGTTCTGATTCAAACCCTTCTTGATAACAGCCGATTCTTACCCCGAGGAGGGGGAGGAGTTGATGACCATGATGCGGGATCGATCACCACCGGCCGCCGAAGTATAAACGAGCAGCGTGTGTGTTTTTTTTTTTAATCAGTATAAAAACTTCTTCTAATTTTTTTTCTTATCAAAATATTAACTATTCACAAAACTGACATTCAATTTTGAATTCCGTTTGTTTGTTTGGAAAAGCTAAATGAAGCTTTTCAATTACTAATTCGTTTTTATTATGACAACAGCTTTCTAAGTATCATCTAATCTTATCAAGTATGTCACAACACGGAAAGCCAATGAAAAACAAACAAATAAATAAGACATTTCTTTTTGAAACATTTCCAGATAAAGATAACTACTGAAAATAACTCGGAGGTATTTCGCGACATTGTGCCTTCATCTCACTTATTGATAATCATTCTCATCACTGATAATCATTCACAAATAACTGATTTCTGATACTGAAATAATAGACTTTGAACTTTCAAGTTCTTTTTGAGACTAGGAATAATAGTTTACTATTTGCTTCGTTAATGAATCGAGATAATAAGGTTTACCGAAGAGATTTCGGAAGCTGTGACTACGGGCTTCTAAATAAATAATTTTTTTTTCATGTAAATCTTATTATTTGTATCAATATAATTTTTTTTTTAAATTTCTGAACAAAATATAACTAATGACGTTGGGAGCGGTTTCCTCTTCAGTAATTGTAGAGACTTTTAGTAATTTAAATTGCTCAAATTTCCATCTCATTAACAAAAAAAAAAAAAAAAAAAGAGCATTGTACGGCTGCTCTTCATTATTTAACTTTACAGACATTATAAAATTTGATTAATAAGTTCCCAAATCTCCAATTGAACAGACATCTAAAAAGGGTAATATATTCGTATTTATTTACTATCTTCCCAGAATGTGCAAGATCGCGTTCTCTCGAATCTCTTTTAACTCGTCTTAATCCTAGCTTAAAATTAAACAATTAAGTCTTAGCTCACCAACTCTGTCGCACCGAGTGAGACACTTCTTGAATGCAACAAATTAGGCTCCTATTATTCTATAACCAAGAGTCATATTGTAATATATTTCTTTCATTATTTAACTCTTCAGCGATCTTAAAGTCTAATTAATCAAGTGATAAATTCCAAATTAATTAAGTAATTAATTAAGTGAATAAATTCAAAAATCCAATTGTAGATAAGTAAGAGAAGGTCAATACACTTTATTATCTATAAAAAAATATGCAATATCGTTCTCTCTCTCAAATCCCTCTTAACTGAGTTTATCCTAAGTTAGTTTATATTCTAATAATAAAGTATTAACTTACCAAATCACTTATTCCAATTCAAGCAGTTCTCGATTACAGAAGATTCAAATCTTATTCTTCTGATTATGGATCACTTCCAGCCACTATCAATTCAAACAGTTAATTACGATGATTCACTTCTATTTACAACATCTATTAGTTTGTCATTATCCTCTATGTCCCTATTTTTTCCTTTCAATTCTGTTTCATTTATATGTCTAATTCAATTAACTGCACTTCTTATTTTCATCCAATTTACTAAATCACGTTTCATTTGGTTGGAAAGGAGTTGTAACTATATGCAATTCAAATTACCAAAAAGTCCCCGTGGTTAATGAAGAGAAAATCGCGAATATCGCGAAAAGTGTCATACAGAATTTAGTGTAGTTAACATAGAGCCAGCGAAATGAAGTAATATTTAGGATTTAAAAAATACGTGGGAATTTCGATCTTTTATCCGCTTTAGTATTTAAATTTTATTTTTTTTTAATGAAAAGTGATCCACCAACTTTGAAAGATCTATTTTTGACATGGAAAAGCACCTGAGCTAATCAAATGCTGCAAGATAATCACAGTTTTCACTCAAACAATTACGCTTCTGAATTAATTCAAACCTGTTTTATACAGATATTTAGATGTGCTTGTTCTAAAACAGAGGGCTTTTTTTTGCAAATGTTTTAGTGCTTATAGTAATAGGCGAATTATAAGATAGCCTCAGTAAATGCAACTATATGTCACTGTATAAACTGAAAATTCAAGCGCAGATCTAGAAAATATTCCCTGTTTTAGCTCGTTTTGTTTATTTTAGACTTTAACACTGACGCACAACCATTAACACAGACACACAAGTCAAATTTTAGAATTTCAAGAGCAACCGTGAGAAATATCAGACGTTATTGTCAATTATTTAATAAAAGTATCGGAAAATAATAATTGTGATTTCAAAAATTGTGGTATTTGTTGAGATAATACTAACTGCATTTTTGACAGATTGAAAAGATGTTTCTTCAAAATTAAATTTATATCAAAGGAGAACATTTATATGAATCGGTTATGGAGCTCATATAATTCACAACGTAATAAAAATTGCCATAACACATTCAAAGTCTACAAGTAGACTATGCATGTGTTATTGTGAAAATATATTCTCTTTGTTATGTATATTAGTACTCGTAGTGGTCACGTGGAATCTCTGGAAGAATTTAGTTATCAAACTGACAAAAAATAAAGGAATTATTAGGATGCAGTAAAACTAGGTGGCTTTTGCTTATGCCTGGCTATTGGAAAAGCTTAAAAATAGTACCAGACATTAACAAAACTTTTTAAGAGTCAATAAATATCGGAACGTTTTGAGAATCTTTTTTGAAACCCTTGAATTATTACTTTCATGTATACAGTCAGAAATGTTCCAGCAAGCTGTGTCAAAAATCGAAGGTCAGAGTATTTGTGCAATTGAAGCCGAAAAGGAAATAAAACTACATAAAGACAATTTAGCCTTGATACAAATATTCTGTTTCTCCTCCCCTCCTTCCATTCGTAATTTAATGACGAAATTGGAAAAAAATTATAGGTTATGTTTTCGAAGGATATTTAACAGTGGCGTATCTGGTTGGGTACAAAGGGACCTATGCACCCCCAAAGATTTTCCCTCGAAAGAGAAATATTTCAATTTCAGGATTGTTCTTTTATTATACTATTCTAATTTTTTTCTATATTTTAAATATAAAAACATTTTTTTCTTCTCATGCTTGCATTTTTTTTTTATCAAGAAGAGAAAAAAGGATTTTAACTAAACCTATTCCTGAGAAAAGAATAGAAAAGTATTTGCCGTCTCTGAAAGAGTGCCTATGGTTCAATGTTTGTAGATGAAAAGGGAGGGGAGAGGTACATCCCTGAAAAATGCACCCCTCCCTCCCCCCCAAAAAAACCTGCAAATTTTATTCTCTTGGTATCTTAGTTATTTTTCTTAAATGATTTTTACTTTTAAAACTTTTATAACTTGATAAAATCATATCAATACTTGAAAAATTTTAAATAGGAAAAATAAGTTTGCTATAGCGTATTATTTACTTTTTACCAAGTGGTTATTCTAAACTAAAAAGATTGCTTCTGTCATGGCAATGACGATATGCAGGCACCAAAATTATTCTCTGGGTACACTACTTATATATAAAAACTATAGCTGCTGAGTTGTATAGAAATAAACTAGAAAAATTTGGAACAGTAGACTTTGTTCTGTGAAGAAATATATAGTTATACCTAAATTGGCGAATTTAACCAAAATACTCAATCGTGGGATGAAATTCAAAGCGTAATGGATGCATTGATTGAAAAGAGGTTTATTATTCTTTAAACAAGCACAAAAGTATTCGATGACTACATGCCCTCTTATTTTTAATAACATCACACAGGAAAAAGTACAAAATGGGACGATGGGAATGTTTTAACCGAAAGTCATTGGATGGAATTGTTCAAACTCGTTCACACCAAAAACTTAAATCATGCGATCTTTCACATGGTCATATTTTATACGTGCCCGGCACTGATGCATATTAGAAAGAATCTCACTTCTTTTATTAAGTTTTTTTTTTTTCAACAGGCGAAAAAAACCAGCACAAATATTTGCAATTCGCAAAGCAGCCTTCGCGTAATGTCTGGGAGCCTGATCGAAAATTGAAACACAAAAAATTGATCCAGTTTTGATTAATGTTTGTAACGCTTACATCCATTTATGTGAAGCAGCACTCTTAAAATATCTAAAGATTTCAGAAACACGACATTTTTCATTTGAACATGAAAATTTAAAAACTCATTTTTAGGATTACATTCTAGAAGATAAAACACAGCACAAATTTTACACCAGAGAAAAGGAATTGATTCAGATGCAAATGAGTAACATTATAAAACACGCTATCCTTCAAAAGATAGCGATGTCAGAGTATGAAATTCATGTTCGATCGTTTTGTTATCGGATCAAGTGTTCCCATTTCGAGCCCTGTTCTTTAATATTACGCGAAGCAATTTTATTACTCTAATAAATTTTAAGAAATTCTGCCATGAGCTTCACTATTATTGTAAATCAACTCCAAATATATTTAATAAAATTTATTCTTCAGAAAGAATGCAAGACCACTTTAATTACTCAGCGGAACGTGTTTTCATTCCTGTTCTTTCCATTAAGAAATGAAAACTATGGAGAAATAAGCGTTTCCATAAATGCAAATTCTGTTACCTAAACATTTGTAGATGTTCTTTTTGAGGAAAAATAAATTGTCACGTTAATAATCGATTACTCATAATAGAGAAAAAAAATTAGTTCGTGAATGATTCGAGAACGTAATTCATTATTATTATTATTTGTCCATAAGGAAAAGTTTCTTTACCTCACGTGCGCTAAATTATATAAAAATAAGGTCTATTTTTATTTTACTTATTCCAAATTGATTAGAGAAAAGTAATCGGCGTTCAAAAATGGAAGAATTCATGTTCAAACAGAAAGCAATCGAACGTGACAAAATGAATTATTTTTGGAAAACGAATCTTGTAGACCTGGAGTCGGTAACATTTTGTTACTAAGATCACAATGTATATTTTAAAATCCATCGATGATGCATATGACAATTTTTGAAATAAAAAAATCGAATTTCGAAATCAATTTTCTGATTATGATATTATAATATGCGAACAAAATAACTAAATTTTGAAATATGTATATGTATGAGGTGAGGCAATTAAATAACGGGAATGCGCATGATGTTAAGTTTGTTGGCAGAGGTAGGAAGATGTAAGTGACCTTGATGCTTTTCCAATGTAGATAGCGCCTTTTCCCATCTTTCTTTATTAGTTTGCTTTAAATTTTTCCTTGAATAGAATGTTCTTATGTAGGAATACCATGATCATGACAAGCAACATATTTCTCTGAAATTTCTCGAGAAATTACCCCCCTTCTCAAAATGAATGCTATCAGTTGATGGGGGGGGGGAGTAATTGTATGTCACACATTCGAGTTTTTGAACAGCACAAACGATTATTTCAAGGTCAGGGAGAGGTTGAAAATGATGATGAATGTTCTTGTCGGGCTGTGATCAGAGTCGGCCTGCTCTCTAAAGGGGCCTAGGTGCAAGAAACCATTTTGGGCCCAACAGGTTATGTGAAGTAAAAAGAAATTACAAACACGAGCATATATTATTACAGTATGTCTATTTAATGCGTGATTTTTTTTCTTTTGCTGATACATCGATTTCTTCAGAAAAATTACAAATTTTGCAATTGATTTTTCGATCTTAATACAGTAAATACATTTAAGCGTTCTGCACACATGCTTGACTAAAAAGTTCAGTTTAGGTGGAGATACTCGCGAATTCCCCGAATCAAATAATAAAAATCAACCATTCGTATCATGAAGAATTAGTTTGAGAAGATCTACTAGAATAATGCTTACGATAAAATGAACTATGTCATACTGACAACGATAAGAATATTTTCAAGTTTTCCTGTGCAAGAGTACATCATTTTCGTTATTGATCATGTTGTGGACCCTTCAATCGCAGGGCCCCATTGCATAGCATACGTCCCCCCCCCCCCCCCCGAGATGTCTGGCCCAAGCTGTCATTTCCAGAACAGAAGAATTTGTTGTGCGGTTAGACATTCATTTGTATATTTGGATGATGGCAGACATGACAAACAAAAATAAAGAGATAGTAAGATGAATTTTGCAGAGGCAATTGAAAATAACTGAAAATGTGCGCAAAAGTAGGAAATAAAAATAGAAATAATACAAAATAGGGCGTGAAATGTTTCTTTGAGGATAAATGAATTACCTTGCTCGATCATGGTCCGTATTCGAGGTTTATTGCCTTTTGTGAATTCTGGGTGTTCTTAAAAATAAAAGGTGCATTAACGGGAGTATAACTATTTTAAAATGTCAAAGCAAAATTGGCAGACTTGTTGAAGTTGAGGACACTTGATGACCTGTAGCATTACCTTGGACATTGGAAAACACGTATATAGCGGTATGCAGATAGGGAAAGGAGTGTGGTGAAAGTGATTAACAGCTATTTGTAATAAAATATCGATGAAAGATATTTTTCAGACCAATCCCTTTAATTAATTATCATATCTCGAATTAAAAAAAAAAATGAAATTATTTGCAAATTTCATTTTATTATGTGCAAACGACTTTTCTTCCTCTTGTTAATTTTGTTTCCTGTTGAGTAAAATTATTCAAGATGAATATTAATTAGAGTAAAATAAAACTACTTCTGAGTTCCAGAATCCACAGGAAAAATTACTCTCAGGAAAAGAAAATACCTTCTTCAAATTCCTAACTCATTTTTATTTTCATAGCAAAACTTTCAAAAATACAAAAACGTTGACAATGGTAACAACAAAAGGAATAAAAATAGACGATTCCGCCATAAAAATCAAACGCGGTAGCGTTGTGGCCATGGTCGCTGCCGGCGGTTTTCGTCGAGTCTAAGATTCGAACCTTGATGCCACTAAATCCCCATCGTTTAGCGGGGGTGATGCACGTTAAATCTGTCGAGGCTCGAAGTCCTCGTGTTGGCGTGCTATGGAAGTTAGGAGAGGCGGTTGTCGTCCACAGCTCAGTTGTCGTCCTCGTCACTTGCCTAAGGTCTCCAATAGCCCTTGCGTTCCTTCTGGTGCGATGTTAATAAAAACAACCAAACCAAGCCATAAAAATCCATTATTAAATTGAATATTAAAATTAGAGCAAACGTTAAATTATTGAAGTAGACAACAATATTCTATTTGGATGTAAAAATAAAAGTGCAACGATAAAATATTAAATTAAATATATTTTCTTTATGTAAATATGCTTGAAGTAAACTAAATTCTGTCGTTCTGCTAATTTATTGTAATCCATGGCGTAATTAGAATGATCTATTCTTAAGTAGTTATCTGGAAGTGCATCTGCAAGTTAATTTCGTTATTTAATGAGGGAACTCAAATAATAAATTTGAACACAAACATTTATAATTATAAATAGAGAACAACACGAATAGATTAAAAATAGTTTCTCAAAATTCAGTAACCCTTCTTAAAAGACAAATTCCGAAGTACGCTTTCACTTCCAGGTTGTTGTTTTTTTTTCCATACCACATAAAATCTCATCTTCATGCTAATGGTAATCAGATTTATTCTATTGTATTTAAATGCGTATAATAAACAAAATAATTTTTCTAAGCACAGTTAAAATTATAATATTAAAAAAATATTCTCAATATTATGATATAATAAAAAAAATTCTGATAGCTCATTTATTAACGGCTCATTTTAAATACTAAAATGTCTGTTATTGGTTTATTAACCGCTTTGATTTCAATTTCATTGTTATTTCAAAACGCGCAATTATCAACGGGAAAGAAATGTTTGCATGGAGACAGTTGCCAAATCACGGATACTAGTAAGACCTAATTTAGATCCGCATAAAAGAGCTATTGTATAAATGACCAATTAAAAAATGCTATTCATAATGTTTACTTACTTTTTAAATGAATATATTAAGGCTCCCGTCTACCCGCCATTTTGATTTCGTGGACGTAATGTTAATCCTATGGAATTTCGACTTAAATTCTCACATCTTTATTATTTGATCTATTTGAATGCAATAAAGGGCATTTGTAAGAGCAAAAAATAATGAATGCTTCTGTGGAATTACTTTTTTCCTAAGATTTTTAAAAATATTTTTATTCTTATTTTAATTATTCGTTTTTGAGTTTTCTGGTCTTTAAAGAATATTTTCAAATATTTTTAAAAATCTTAGGGAAAAAGTAATTCCACAGAAGCATTCATTATTTTTTGCTCTTTCAAATGCCCTTTATTGCATTCAAATAGATAAAATAGCAAAGATGTGAGAATTCAAGTCAATATTCCATAGGATTAACATTAAGCTGATGAAATCAAAATGGCGGGTAGACGGGAGCTCTTTCGGCCATTTTTATTTCGTGGACGTAATGTTAATCCAGTGGAATTTCGACAGTAGTTTTCAAATTTTTACTATTTGATCTATTTGAATGCAATAGAGCGCATCCGCAAGAGCAAAAAATACTGGAGGCTTCCTCAAAATTACTTTTTCTCTCCGATTTTTAAAAATATTTTTGAAGACCGGAAAACTGACAAAGGAATTCATTAAAATAAGGGTAAAATATATTTAAAAATTGGGGAAAAAATTTAAATCCGCAGAAGCATTCATTATTTTTTGCTGTTTTAGATGCACTTTATTGCATTCAAATTGATCAAATAGCAAAGATTTGAGAACGGTAGTAGAAATTCCACAGGAATAACATTAGGTTCACGAAATCAAAATGGCATCCTAGACCGGAGCATAGAGGAAATGTAATCTTACATTCAGTACATATATCTTATAGGTTGTAATCAGAAGTTAAGAGTGTCGAGTCTGTTGAGCCATGTCCAATGAAACGGGCCGGTTATGACTCAGAACTTATACTCTCATTTTCGAAGTTCTGTTTATCATCCTACATAACACACGAGATTAATAACGCTCTTTACAGGAATTAATTGTAGGAAATTGATCAAATGCGATTCGTACATTTGAAAGATAAATAACATTTGGTATTTTTTTTTTCTGCAACTTATCGTAACGCTAATTATAATGCAGTTTTTTTCTTTTCTGTGTTTTTGTTATAAGTGTTTTTTTTCAGTGATTGACATAACTGAGTTGCAAGACTAAAAGCTCAAATGAAATACAAACATTGAATGAGATAAACAGGACATGAAATCAATATGAGTTGCAAAAGAGCCATTTACTTAAGAAAATACGAGTTCGTTTATGTTGTATACAGCTAATTGATAGATAGAGAACATACAAACATGGAAAAATAAATTTGAAGAGGCAAGAAACTTAGCAGCATTTATTTCAAGCATTTTGTGAAGATTTAGAAATTAACGAGTTATAAATATTGTTATAATTTTTTTCCATGTATGTGTGTTATCATTTTGAATTTTCGTAAAGGAATCAAAGGCTATTCTGGAACGCTTCGGGCAAAGATTTATCGGATTTTTTTTTTGACAGGAATTTTTTTATTCTCGTGTGAATTGACGCGAACATTGCTGATTAACAGGCGCCTGGGACACAAAGCGGCCACTTAACCCACATCTGAAAATGGTGGGGATGAATTGCAGGCTGGAATTTTTCATGCTGGCGATGAAATATGAAGATGGTCGAAAAAATTTTGTTGATTGTCGATTGAAAATTAATGTAGAGAAAAAGAAAGTTTTTATTTTCTTCACAATGTACATATTGAAAGTTTGCATTGTGCTTGGACAGCGGGTTGTATTTTTAAGATACTGCTCAGAATGGTTGAGAAAAAAAAAATTTAATTTTAAGTCTGAGAAGGGGAATATACGAAGTGGGGATGCAGCAACTGTGTATTTTTTTAATTTAAAAATTTTATGTGTGAGAGAAATTTAAGGATAAACGAGAGAAAAATATGTAAGTACTTCAAAGAATCGGACGTTAGCGAGCGTCACTGATTGACTGAAACTCAGTTACTTGAACACAGTTTTAAGGCTCCCGTCTACCCACCATTTTGATTTCGTGGACGTAATGTTAATCCTATGGAATTCTGACTTGAATTCTCACATCTTTATTATTTGAACTATTTGAATGCAATAAAGTGCATCTGAAAGAGCAAAAAATAATGAATGCTTCTGTGGAATTACATTTTTCCAGAGATTATTAAAAATATTTTTATTCTTATTTTAATTATTCGTTTTTGAGTTTTCTGGTCTTTAAAGAATATTTTCAAATATTTTTAAAAATCGGAGGAAAAAAGTAATTCAACAGAAGCATTCATTATTTTTTGCTCTTTCCGATGCACTTTATTGCATTCAAATAGATCAAATAATAAAGAAGGGAGAATTCAGGTCAAAATTCCATAGGATTAACATTAAAATGATGAAATCAAAATGGCGGGTAGACGGGAGCCTTAACCTTAAATATTAAGACCGTTCATTTCAATGCATATTTCTAAAAATCGTTTTTTTTTTTTTAAAAAAAAGACGTAAATATCTTGCTTTTTCCTTTCAAGATATCAGAGCTGAGATAACATAGCATAACAATGACCTGTCAACAGAAAAAGTGTCAAAATGTGAAGTGTCGTATAGAGATAACATGCTATTTGATCTGATAATGTTGATAAAAATGGGTTTATTTATCAGGTTTAGTGAAACATTTTTTTTTTTCTCAAAGTAATCGGAAACGAAAATTTGCTTAGAAAGCGAAGGTCTTGCTTGTTTAGTGTTTTCATTTTTTATTTTGATATTTTGTCTTTTGTAGCTGAAAAGGTACTTTGTAGATGTTTGAATTTTAACGAACATAGAACTGATAAAAGTACTTTTTACTTTCGGCAAAATAAATTTCCTTTTAGAATTTCGAAAAAAAAAAAAAAAAAAAAAAAAGACATTTTTGACATTTTTAAAAGTAGATGTTTATGGCGCAAGAGTCAAATCTGACTATGCTGCGCTAAGCCATGTCTGCCTGTGATCTAGATGTTCAAAAAAAATTGAAAAAGTGACAAAAAGAGTGAAAAATAGAAAAGGATCTGCAGGGTATCCGGGGTACACGTCACCCGTGTTCACCAAAGACAATGAACTCAATAAGAAAGGAAAAGATCGCTAAAGTATTTAGAAGTCATGATGCCCGTACTTACCTGAAGATGGTAAGTCCCTGAGGGTGACATGTCTCTAAATATCAAAATTGATTAGAAAAATATGATCATAAATTGAATTTAAACAAATGCAACATTCCCATTTTTTTTTTTTTTTTTTTCTTTTTTTTTTATTATGAAATTTTGAATTCGTGAACGCAATGTTAATCCTACAGAATTTATATTTTCCGGTACATTCCTATTTTAGCTAGCTTCTTGGCGTGTTTTCAAAAATCGTACTAAATTAGCGCTAAAATCGGGTTTTTCACTACAGCGATGAGAAAACAGGGTAGCCACATTTGGCAAAATATCGCCCCCGGAAAAAATACCAGACATCTCCAAGCCAGCTAAAATAGGATCCAACCTATTTTCCTCCGTAATTCAAGACTACTTGTGTACTTCAATGCAATAAAGCTCATCCGAAAGAGCAATGAAAGTTCCTGTGTGTTCTTCCTGATTTTTGAAAATATTTCAAAATATTTTTAAAGACTGGAAATCACATGAATGAATCGTTGAAGTGAACGTAAAATACAGTGATGGTTTGTGACTTTGTTATTGCTTTTAGGTATTTTTAATACTAGTCATCAAATTATTTTAAGGATTACCTGCGTTCAACGTTGCGGAAGTTTCAAATGTTTTATTTTCACATTCAAAACAGTCGTTATTTTTCCTACTCGTTGCCACTACCACGCAACTAATACTGAAACTATTAAAAATAAACAATTGATAATTATTGAAGCGTACAAAATAATTAAAAAACATAACAATTTTTAAATTTAAAATAGGTTATGAAACTAAATTTTCAATTCCCAGATGATTACTGGGCTAAATTTCACACATTACCAGATGACTACTATTAAATTTTCTCAAAGACAACTCAGAAATCAAGAATTAATTTGTACGTTTTACTTTTTCTTTCATTTTAAACTACATAAAAACACGAAACTTCTGACTTATTAAATAAAGAAACATCTTAGGCATTCAAAATAAAATAAAAAAATATACAAATAAATAAACATATATCTTGACACTTCGATCTACGTTCGAAATTTCCGTTCGGAATTTCCGCCGTAGTCGTAGTCGCATTGTAATGATATTTAACCTCTTATTGATGTCACAGTAAAACGATCCGTTGTTTGAATATGTATTCACAGTTAAAAACTTTCGTAGCTTTACAGATGTCTTTTGACAACTATTGTCCAATAAAACAAGATACGTACAGGATGTGTAAATAAAAGCATAAGTATTTATTGAGACAATGGTAGCGTCTTAAAAACTTTAAGACATACCTTTTGAGGCTGAAAATGATAAAAAAATTACATGTAAAATTAATACAATTGCATTTGTAGTTATAAGTTTAATATATATTTATCACAACAAAATCTTTTTTCGAGTTATCTATATCTTTTTTATATATCTATGTGTTGTACTAAACGTCCAGTAAAAATCGTATTATATTGGAGGTATATACTTTAATAAATTCAACATGACTTTTTTTTTTTTTTGCTTCTTTTCAAATTGGAATACAGTAATGGTTGATTTACATTTTTTTAAGTTTGCAGGTCTATCTATATTTATGTGAATTGCACGAAAGGTATTCTCATCAAAATTATATTTTTATACCATTACAATACATGTATTTTTAATATTTTAAGAAGTCGGAGCTTTCACAGTTATTAAAGAAAAAAATATTTAATGTTTTTGATAACACAATAATTTTCACGCACACTTCAGTATAATATTTTTGTTTTAACCTAAGTTTAGATATGTCAAATTAAAAAAAAAAAAAAATGCACGCACAAAAAAATTGACGGAAAATTGGCGTCTATCGATCTTGAAGTAACTTTTTGTTTCTTTTGGTATCATCCCTTACCTTCAAATCTCGAAATTACACATTCATTTTTTTTACAACTGGAAAAATCTTTTACAATAATGAGGAGCCTAAGATAATTTTTTTTTTTTTTGTAAATGTATATTCAATTCTGGAAGGTTTATCAACGAAGTATTGAAAATACGTCTCCCAACTGGAAATATATAACAATAAAATGTACTGAATTGAATACGATAAAACTATTCATTATTCTAAGTAATAACAAGAATTTAAGCTTAGTGTTTCCTTATATTTCAGAAAATACTTGTAATTATATTAATAAGTCGTACTCCAGGTTTTGAAACATTTTTTTTTATTTTCTTAGAGGACGCGAATTTAGTTCACCAAATAGTGAGACATTAAATTAATTTACTAAGAAGACCAGACGGAAGTAATATGTATTTCCAGATGTTTCAAGGTTAAATGAAGCGGGATTGCTATAAATATGATTGCGTTAGACCTATCACTGACACAACATAGTTGTTGCATGAATTGACGAATTTTAAGTGAATCACTTTCAAAAGAAAGCTGGAAACAAACTGCACAGCTTAGAATTTAATATTTTTTAATTCTTTCTCAGAATGAGTAGTTCTTATGTATGTTTAACTTTTCATATGCCTCTTATTGTAAGCACGTGTCTCTAAGTACATGTATAATGGTAAAATTGAAATATATGTACTAACATCCATAATTTATACCAAGACACAGATATAGAATATCTTTGACGAATTAAGTCAACATCGGAAATTGAACAGTAAATGTTGAGGATTTTGTAAAGGAATGACTGAAAGTACATATTTAAATTATCCCTTAAAATATGCGACAGCTATCTTAAAAAACTAAAATTTTAAAAGAATTGTCTTGGGCAAGTATGGGAATCCGTGACTTTTGAGGCCCCCACGCACTTTTTTTTTTTAACGGGTAGTGAAAAATGAGAATTATTTAAGCTTTGCTTAAAATAAGCTCACATTTTTCCTTTGCCAAAAATATCTCAAATACTTTTATAACCGTAAAATTAGTGATGAAATTTGAAACGATATGTTCTTTTCACTTTCAACACCAAGCAAAAACCGTTCTATCCTTACCGAAGTCTTAATAGACAGGAAATTAAAGTAACAAAGAGAAAAACAAGCCTCATACTAGAAGTGAGTTATAACCGACAAATTTAGAAATTCTGTGATATGTGATTTTTGAAAAGTGAATAGTGGAATGCAGCAAATGAATGCATTCTAAAAACTTCGATCGATAGAGTTACTCCAAAAAAGTAATGTTAAAAGAGGATGAAATTTATTTCTTTATTCGAAATAAATTGAAATTGAATTTAAAAAAATGTTCATCTAAAACAGTCAGTGTAAATAAAAAAAAATAAAAAAAAGTCCGACATGTGTGGGTAAACAAATCATTTCCTAAAGTGAGCGATCAGTTAAACATAGGCAGATTAAGAAGTATATATCTTTTATTCTATAATGTTTTTACATATTTTCAATGTCTTGCATTTATTTATAAATATAATGTTTTATACGAATAGCAGATATTGTACTTTTTTTCATCTACTTTGAAGCGTAATTTATAACATTTAAATTTTTTTTTGGTATGTGACTTCTATCACAATCGTACAAATGCAGAAAAATTATTATTTTATTAATTTTTTTTTAATATATAATATAATTTTAAAGCAAAATTCAAATCTCCGAATGAATAGGAGCGAGAAAAATGCTGCATAAAATACACAAAAATTGCTCAATCGATTCTTAAAATATTGGAAAATAAATTATTTAAAATAACTGTATTTTTTATTAGGCGACAGATTTCGGCCACAAATAGATAAAAATTATTCACGAATGTATTTTTAAAGTAATCTGATGCAACCGGTTATTATCAAAGATTTGTTGAGACTCATTGTGAAACATTAAAGTTATCTTAAAGAGTTATTATTATTTACTGGAAAAAATCGCGTTTCTCATTTCACGTTTCATCACGTTTAAAAATCATAACTTAAATAGCTTAATTCTAATATCAGATAAATTCATGATTGCAAAATATCTTGACCTTTGAAAGTGTCAATCGGAAAATTTCACACTTGTAGTGAAATGTCAAGAGAAAAAAAAGTCAAATAATATTTTTTTATCGTCACAACAAAATATTGCGTAAAACATGACGAAGAAGTGTAACAGTGGGGTCAGTCGCGATTTTCTCTTCAACTAACATAGCAGACTTTAATGTTGAATTGTTTTCATTTAACCCTCACTCAATAAACCAGAACATGATTCATGTAGATTATACTCCAGTAATGATGAGTAATGAACGGATTGGATAAATTACATTTTTCAACTACGAAGAATGGAGTCGGAGAAGATGGTAGAATTAATGAAAGTGAGAGTGTATCAATGTAAGAAATCAGAAATATTAATTCAAAATCTTGGAATCGATCAGAGGAATTCTAGAAGAAATAGGAAAAGAATTCATGACTCTCGAACTCTGAATTCTAGTTAGTCTATTCACTCGAAGTCAAGTAAGTTGGTAAAAGAGGAATTAAATTAGGATTTTAAACTTTAGTTCAAACGCGTTTAAAAAGTTTACAGAAAAAGCAATATTATGGTTCCCGTCTACTTCGTAAACTCAATGTTAATCCTATGGAATTTATACTATTGTCCTCCAGTTTATATTACATTATCTATTTGTACATAACAAGTAATATAGAAAAAAATTTAAAAGTCAATTTCTTCTTAGGTCAAAAAAGAAAAATTGTACTTTAGTTACTTTTTATTAAATAATTACAATTAATATATATATGCATATACATATGACAAAATCACAATATTAAGTGGCAATTTTTTTTTCTCCCATATAAAATTAAAATTATTTAAATCATCCGGTAAATTAAATGGTTGGAATGCAGTTTAGCCCAACCACCCTGGGTGATAGGAATTATTTGGTGGTATTTTGTCAAATGTGGCTACTGTGGTCCGCTTCGCGGACTTAACGTTCAGCCAAAGAAAAAAGAAATCGCCAAATTTGGGAATTTTTGAAATCGCGCCAAGTGGTTGGTTAAGCAAAACTGCACTTTCACCAATTAAATTTAATTACATGAATTAATATTTGAAAAAACTGTATTAACATTGAGTGTCATCCACTACAAGTTTTAAAAAAAATATGTTTGAACTTGAGTGGATGAATAAGAAATATTTTATTAACGATTGAAAATTTGAACAAGATATATAAAGAGTGTGAGCTAATTGTAGGAATTTAAAAAAGTGCATGAAACAGAGCAAAATATAGCAAATCTTTATGCGGAATAATATTTTCTCCCCGATTTTCAAAATTATTTCAGTTTTTTTTTCTTTTTTTTTTTTTTGAAAGTCCGGTAAACCCACAAACGAACCATTAAAATGGAGGCAAAAAAAATTTTAAAAATTAGGGGGGAAATGTAATTTTATAAAAATCTTCATTATTTTTTACTGCTTCGGATGAACTTTTTTTTGCATTAAAATAGATAATAGTTTTTGAAGACAATAGCAGAAATTCCAATGCATGAACATTGCGTTCACGAAATGAAAATGGCTGATAAACGGCAGCCTTAACTATTGAGTTTTAATATTCAAGATAGTAAAAAAGAAATAAGCGTCATAGTTGGGTTCTTTCTCTTCATTAAATTAATTGTGACACTTTTCAGTTTTAATTAGTAATGCAAGGGAAGAAAAAACTAGTGGACGTAATAGAAGTACAGTCGAACTTCTATATATGAAACAAAAGTTTTTGTAAAAAAAAAATGATACATAAAACTTTTCATGCGCAGAAATGCAAAATGGAAATGTTCATTATTTTCTTAGAGAAATAATTATGTGCAGTTCATTTATTAGGGATAAAAAAGATTCAAAACATAATTCTTTCAAAGAAATTTATTTTAAACTATGGATAAATAAGTATGAAATTTACTAATTTGATAACAAAGCGTGAAAAATAGAATGTTTGCACGAAAAAAAAAAAGCGAAAAGTTTTTAAAATTTGTTTATATAAAGTAGTTCCTAATGTATTTTTGCACATTATCCTTTGCAGAAACCTTATCAAATTAATGTTCACTTTCATTCAGAGAGATAATAAGTTCTTCAGAAATGTTAAAAATAAATCTGATGCCGTGTCAAACACTTTGAAACACTTTCATTACTTGTTTTTTAGGAAGTTTTTTCAATTAATTCACCTTCGTTGTCATCATCGTCTTTTGGGTTCATCTTAATCAAAACAATCTTCTGATATGTCCTAATCGGTGGAGTAATAATTCATAATTAAATTCTAGACACTTGTAAAAATTTCTCGAATTCGAAATTTGGCCATAAGTAGAAATTTTGTTCAACATAGAGGAACTGTTTTTAAATTGAGAACTCAACATTCTTGAAAAACGTTCGATATGCAACGATTTTCCGAAAATAGAAGTTCGATATGTATAGGTTTGACCGTAAATATTTATGAAAGGAATGGCATCAAAAAGACGAAATCAATGTGGTGTTGACAGATGGCTTCTTAACGTCAAATATAGAAGCAACATGATGACTACTGGCAACGGACCTCGTAATATTGAGCCTCTGTTAAGTGATAAAGATGACACCTGAGCTGGCACTTTGCTCTTTTAACTTCCACACCAGCCTAATGAAAAGACTTTGAATCTCAACCGATTTAAAGTACTTCAGTCTCGCTACACGACATGTATTAGAGAAAACAGGACCCGAACCTCAAGACTCGACTAAAACAATACCGGTAATGACGTCGTAATCATGACCACCACGGTCGAGAAGTGAGAAAAAAAAACATGGAACATTTCGAACACTTTACAAAATGAAAGATAAATTTTCTATTTTTTACAATAAATTTTGGGACATAGAAATAATATTATCAATAATCTTGGTTATTCGAGTCAACAAAAGATAAAGTTTATCATTATCTAATGATGCCAAAATAAAAATAAAAAAAAAAATTCTTTCACTTTTTTTTTAAAAAAAGAAAGAAATATTGTTGCAAATCTTTCGTCTCTGCATGAGAGTTTACCAAGTACTAGAAAATCACGAAAAATGTTTGTAATTTAAATTCTAAAAATGTGATACTGAAAGATGGATCAGATTGTTTTTATTGCAAAATTAACAGGATTCAAATGTAGTTTTTCAGTTCTACAATTTTGGAGAAGCAACAAAAATATTGTGAGTTCGCTAGCAAAATAAATAAATAAATGTTTAAAAAAAATCTCTTTTTTTTATTTCAAAAAAAAATTTATTCATAAGAGTAATGAACCGATAATATGAGTCGTATTCGATTCAATTCTCGTTTGTTAGAATCGGAGAATATCAGTATCATATCAGAATTTGAATAGATCAACAACATATCAAAATCAATCCGAATGTTCCTGACAGTGAGTTATGGTGAAGTTTAATGGTGCAAGGGCCAGATATAGCTATGCTACGCCAAACAAGGTGTCACTGTAATCTAGAGTTTGAAAAGATGGCAAAAAAAGATAAAAAAAATTGGGTGACTCAAGAAGGAATATCGAAAATAGAGAAAAATCGCTAGGGTTTCCTGGGAGCGTAATACCTGTGTTTACCAAAGATAGTAAACTCCAGGGGAAAGGAGTGAGTGATGCCTGTAACCTGAAGAAGGATACCCCTTAAAACATGTTCGGCATTCAGTGATTTTCACCCCTTGGAGGGGGTGAGCTACAAATGACCTTGAAGTACCGGGAGTGTTTCGAACTCGGAACTAGTGTGACTGAAGAAAAATTTAAAGGTCGCTTTTGGTTGCTCCTTTACTAACCAGATAAAAAGAGATGTCTCCCTCGAGATAGTTATTAAGGTGTTTTAACTTCCGGCATTGTTGTTGAAGAGAGCCGCTGCACATGCGTAAAGCAATAAAAACATAGAAATTACAGTGGAAATAATATGCGCAAATTTTAAATGAAGTAATATTTACAATATTAAATAGCAAAAATATTTGCTGCAGTTAAGTTGCTGATTATTAGTGTTATAACAGGACCACTGCATATGAATCTCAACTCACATTCTTTCACAAATTTCGTGCTTTTGTGAATAATTATCATGCCCAAATGTATTTATATTGGACTCACCTATACGCTTGCGAAATAATGGCAATCGAGGAAATATGTTTTGATGACCGAAAAGAGGAAGAAAAAAATTCCTAGTTTTGTTTTGGTAGTTGATTTTTCAAATTGTGAGATACAGTAACCTCTATTTATTCTGACATGCTCGGGAGTGCTGCCGTGGTGGATTTTTGATATTTCCTGTTTATCGAACGCCAATACAATTTAAACGAATTGATTGATTTTATTAAAGTCGCACTAAAAAGAATTGCGATAGATTTCTTTGATAATGAAATTTATGAATGAAAGTTTAGTGAGAGAAGAGATCTGTAATAGGACTCTTGAGATGGAAAAAATTAAAATGGAAAGAATAATACAAATCTAAATCAAACAACAGCAGCACTTAAAACGATACAGAGAACTCCTTGTTAGATATTCTTATTTACAGAGTAAGAACTCAATGCTTAACGTTCCCAGAAAAACGGAAGCGAGAGGATTCTTTTCCATTTGAGAGAGTTTTCGTAACGAAAAATGTGCCAAAAAAAAAAAAAAAAAAAAAAAAACAATCTCAGAAATTTTTAAGTTGCAAAAGGAACGAGGATTTATATCATCACGTAGGAGTACATTAAAATGGCGAAATTAGCAATAGCGAAACGTTACACATTTCGATCGTCATGAAAAGAGTTTAAGCGAACCACTCTAAACTGATTAGAAAACTCCAGAAAAGTTCAACATCTTTTTGAATAACATGCGCAATTTGCTTCAGTATATATTTATGAATGTTATCTAAAATTAATAAAAGTTTCCGATTCCTAAAACAAGATATTTCAAGCACTAGGTGAAAGAGACTGGGGCGCAAATAAGTATTCCGATTGGTAAGTGACGATTGGTGCTGCGTTTGGAGGATTAATGGTAGTTCAAAAAACTTCCAAGAAAGATGTTTAATTTAAAATGTTGTGTATTTAATAATCTAACTAAACAGGAAAGACAATTGGATAAAATGGATGCCTCACAGCTATCTTAAAATTCTGAATGTTATACATTTACAGTCATATCTTGATTCCTGTTTACATATGATTTAAAGTATTTGTTTGGTTAAATTAACACATCGCACCAGGAGCAATAAAGGCTGTTGGCAACGGACCTCGAAATTTTGAACCTCGGTCAAGTGACGAGGACGGCACTTGAGCTGGCACCCCGACAACAATTGTTAGAAAGAATGCTCGAGAAGTTAGGGAACGGAGAGAGAAAGGGAAGGGAAAATACGGTTTTCGGCTTCCATGTAGCTATTTTACCAGGATATGAGCTTTATATTATTTTTGTAACTTTTATAATGTTAAACTTTAATAATGAAAATAATTGTTGAGAACTGCTCATTAAAGTCCGCCTTGATCAGCTGCTAGAATACGACCACCTTTGTTTGAACTTCATGAACAGAGGCATTTTTCGGCATTGGCAGCGACGAAAACATTTTGTAGCTGTAAAATGAAGAGAGAACACTTTGTACAATTCCACAAATTTTATCCTTATGGCAACATGTTCCGCTAGCGATCTAGCACCATTTGGAACATTGTTGTCAAGGGACTACATCTTTTACAAAAATTGGAAAAGGAGGGGAATTTTAGAGAGAAGTGTCAAGGTGTGAGGAATTTGTTGGACGTTCACAAAGCGCCTTCGCATATTGAGTTTTATAACTGTCTCTCATACGATATACATCGTAACTCATGCTAGTGCTAGTTAAACAAGTGATATCAACAAATAAGCTATTCAGATGATTTAGGTAACTAATTTATTTAAGTACCAAGGTAGGTATTTTTAGGTACCAGATTTTTAATCAAGAACCCCTCCCTCCCCGTTAATAGTGTTCCGCTTTTCGAATGTTAAAACCTGGTCACCTTAGTTTAGTAGTATTTGGGTTCGAACTCACGACTCAACGAAAACAAGGCCGACAGTGATTTCACCACCGTGTCTATAAGGCTACCGCGGCCTTCAGGTTGTCAGAATAGTGTAAGATGAAGAGATAATTTAACTATGTATGTGAAGATTCATTTAAATCCAAAATAGAATATTTATTTAGCTATGATCGCTTGTAAATGATTTTATAATACTATTTTGGTACGTTGTATCTTTGGAGCAAAGCAGCCAACAAATGAATTGAAGAGGGTGAATAAGAATCGTGGGCAACGGCGTTAAATTAACAGAGGTATCATAATTTAAGAAACTTAAAATTTAACCCTCTCATCATTATAATTGAAATTTAATTCATCAATTAAAGAATATTCCACCAATCTTTAATCAAAATTTAAAGTACAAGAGCGTCAACGCCCGGCCTATAAAGAATTAGAGTTTTCCCGAAGCTTCTACTCGCCTAATTACAACTGTGCGCTTCAACAGGAACGCCGGATATTCATTGTCTAATGTATATCCAGCCTGAAGAACTCGCCAAACATTCTGATAAATGTTTCATTACCCAGGGAAAACATTTAGTCAAAAGTGTTGATTTCTCCACTTTTGGCACAAATCTTAACAGCGGAGGCTGCAAGAACACTACTTAAATATTTCTTTCCAAGCTGAAATATTCAGTTATTGCCTTTCAAGGATTTTTTTTTGTGCGCGAGCAATGTGAATACAACATTCAGCAGCACATTTTAAGTGGTAAAATGTGCTGTATAAACATATTTCAATCGACAAGACGATATGTCTACAGTTGGCAATCCACAACTGAACCAGGAAGTGCTTAGGAATTCTCATTTGAACACAGGAGAGAAAAAATTATTAATTGCATCAACATTCAGCGAACATAAAAATAAAACAGTTCATTTAAGTATAGGAAAGAGTTTGGTAAAATATCTATCTATATATACCGCTGACTGACTCATCACGAGATCTCAAAGACTCTACAACCGATTGACTTGAAAATTAGCATAGTTACTCATTTTGCGATGTAGACGCTCACTAAGAACGGATTTTACGGAAGTCTTATCCAAAATGTAATTTTCATCCGTTAATCGACTCTTATTCGTCGGTTATGTAATTTTGGCGACTTTATCGCCAAAAATGATATGACCGAAGCCAAATGGAATACATTTTTTTATATGTATACTGTGTATTGTCATCAATTAAGTTTACTTGATGAGATTTGCGCGTGCGAAATGGAAAAATATCAAATAATTTAATATTTAAGCGCTGATGGAGGATTGGCAAGGTTTCGTCGAAGGGGCTCTTTATGTGAAATTTCGTACATGTCGAAATTAGGAAAAATACATATTTAGCGATAGAAATAAATGAGTTTAGAATTCCACGGTTGGAGAAAGTGTAATTTAGCTCCAAAACTTTGCGGGATTTTGAAAAATACTAAAATGGCGACTTCTTACGGAGTAGCACACAGGCAAAACTGGAGTAACCTTCGTTTACTGGAGAACCTCGCTACATGCATGAACGAACTTAAGACGCTATGACATACGTAAGACATTAGACGTCCCAACTTGCACGACTTTTGTTTTAGGATTGCAGTCATTTGTAATCCTAAATGGTCAGAAATCAAAATGTCTTGAGGCAGGGACAAAAATCTTATGATAGACACTATGTCATTGAGAGGTTATTTCATTTGAAAGTCAAGCACATGATGAATTTCCAATGATTGTATCTTTGGCAATACTAGGTGTAACATGTATACAGTGGAATGAATTTTATCCATATTATTTATATATGGGGTGACTGTTTACTAATTTTTTACTTTTATTTTTCTGATATATTTGAAAGTCGTGGATAACCATTATTACAGACAATCAATTTCTAAAAATTTTAAATTTTGATAATCATTATTGTTTAAAAATTGAAACATTTCTTGATATTTTACGTATAGGTTCCAAAATATAATATTATCGTCTTCCCAGCGAAGCGGGTGGGTATCAGCTAGTATATATATATATATATATATATATATATATATATATATATATATATGGGGAAATTTCTGATTGGAATGTTTCTAGAAATGTGGTTTCATGTCGCATTTGGATTGCAACTAAAGACTAAAGGTATTTTCTTCCTTAAATAACTCTCCAATATCCATTAATAGATGTGTAAAAACCAATATAGAGCCAACCTAGAAAATGTTTTCGAGAGGGTATTGGAATTTTTCATTATTGAAAAAATAATGGATCATCATCATTTGAATGGTCATCTCAATTATATAAGATTGATGTTGAGGAATAAGAAAATAATAAATATGCAAACGAAATATTTTATATGCCAGGTGACACTGATGATTAGTTGGGTGCTGAGGTAATTATTTAACTTTTGCTATCCGGTCAAATATAGTATGCACAGAGGTCGATTTTTATTTGGCGGTGCTTCAAATGATAATCTCGAGGTGTCGCCTCCTAATAATTCAGTGCATTTTGGTTTAATCAAGAAAGGTGATTTAAATGATAATCTTTGGAAATTCTGGGAAGTTTAGTTTTTTTAGATCGACAAAGTGATAAATGGAAAATCTTCTCTTTTCGATTAACATCACGAGGGAGAGATGAATTTGAGAAACACGAGGGGGGGAATCTGAGAGATACGTTGTCAAAATGGTTTTAAAATTCGCGAGATAACGCACTAAAACTTTAAATCCGCTACTGAAGCGTTTATAAGACTCTAAATTACTTAAATTGTATTAATTTTTTACGGGAATTTTCAGGGCTATATGGTAAAAATGAGAAAGAAGAAAAAATTAGTTCGAACTACATTCTAAATATTCAAATATATCGAAAAAGAAATTGACGACCTCTAAAAGAATTGTAAGCAGTCAATGGATATTCAAATTATAGATTTCTTTTTCTTTATTATAGATGATTATAATATTTTTTAGGAGCAAGAGTCGAAGATTAAAGTACATTTACATAGGAACTTTAATAGTGATAAAAGTGTTCCATAACCTTGACTAAAAACCATAAATTAACTAATATAATTCTTGAACATTTGCACATTGGATAACAAATTTTGCTTTTTGTTTATTAAGTAATACGAATGCTCCTCTTTCAGATTAATTATTATCTTTAAAACTGTGAATTTGGAATTAACTGCAATTAGAAATTGTAGCAAAGCCTAATGATTGTACAGTAAAGAAAGAAGTTCTGTTCAACGTGAATAAAATAAATTAATTGCCAATATTACTTGAATAACAAGGCTAAGATGTGGTGCATTTTAGGATACATCTTATTAAGGTAGTTTCAGTTATAGATTATTAACATTTTATTTGAACTCGCATACCTTTTAGAAGAAAGAGGATTCTTAGAAGATTTTTCGATTGATTGATTGTTTATTAATTAAACTTCGGCAAGTGGCAAGGACGATATCTGAGCTGACCTCTTTCGCACTGTAGCCGGGGCTGATGCATGTTAAATATGTGGAGGTTCAAAGTCTTCCCGTTCGTGTGGTGAGGACTCAAGTGTCGCCCTCGTCACTTGACCGAGGTTCAAAATAACGAGGTCCGCCACCAATAGCCCTTGTGTGGCTTCTGGTGCGACGTTAATGAAACCAATCAATCGATCAATGTCCTCTTTCTCTCCAAATTTCTACATCATCCTAATAAGATGCAGTGGTGCTGTACGAACAGTTGCTGGATTTTCTTCTTTTTATTTCATTGGGTGATGGTTTTTTTTGTTAAAAGTTTAATTTTATTAGAGATTATGTATGTGTTTGTGTAGTGTATTTGTGTGTGTGTTATTTATGCGGGTCTGTTGAAATTGAGTAATGTCTGTATCAATCTTGATGAAAGTCTACTTAATACGAGTCTACGGAAATGGCGAAAGATCTCCAGAAAGGGAGGTTAAACACTCTTTCCTCTCGTATGAACCGGCGACATTTCTGGGAATTATGTGTACGACTCCCTGTGATTTATCATGTGTGAATTCAAGATCGAATATGTGAACTAAACTGACAACTATTGCTCAGTGATCGAAGGAGACCACATAACAAAGGCAAAAATATTGGATTGCAAATGGACGTAATTCTCGTCGGCAAATTGTTCCATAAATAAGTTGTCTGTGTTAAAACTAATCTCGTTACGTGTCATTACATAATGGAGCAGCTACCAGAGGAAAGAGTTACTCCAAAGTATATTATTTAGATACAGCGATGTCTTCATTATCTCTATTAAGAGATTTTTAGTGGGAGGAGCGAAGCTACTATTTTATTTTCAGATAATACTTCAAATTTCGTTGGCCATAACTTATAAGTAAAATATTAAATAAAGTATCGAAACAGCCAGACGAAATTCTATCTGTCGAATGAATGTGGTCAAAGAAATTTCATTTCGAGATCCTCAAATCATTGAGGTTTGTGGGAAGAAGTGATAAATGTGTCAAGTATAATCGGAAGCGGGTTATTAAAACGTTTTTCTGTATTTCACTTGGCGTATGTGTGTGTCATCAAATTTTCTATCGTTAATTTAACCAACTTCCCATTAAGCTAGAACTCTGAAACTTTGGGAATCGTTCTTACTCGCCTAACTATGTTTATTTAGACATTTGCGACGAGTTTTAACTAATATTTCAATAATTTTTTTAATAACGTAATTTGTGTAGTTACCTGGCGCCAACGATGGAGGATATATTGAATTACGCAGAGAGAGTGATCTTAAAGACGAGACAGATATGAGGTTTTTTACAAAGTTTTAACTAATATTTCTTTTTTTTTTTTTTATTAAACTTTGCCACCATTTAAAAACGTTGTATTTTTTTTTTATCTTGAATTATTAGTGCAATACTCTCTCTCTTGGTAATCTGACAGAGATTTCGGACCAAAGCACCGCCGGATTACCAGAAAATAATTAATAATAACGATTTTAACGAGAAAAGCTATGTATAATTGTTTTGAATGTAATGAAGTATACTCTAAAAAAACTGACAAACATGCGAAATACCTTTAAGAACAAATTACTAACACATCTCTATTGTCAATAATTCTGAATAAAGCGCTGTTTCCTAGAACGAAATCATTCACATGTATTCACCCTTAAACTGGACCGAAACTATTTTTTGGATTACTTCATCGAATGGTATCGTCATAAATGGATTCCTATTCTGAGCATCCATAGGTCGCATTTGTTTCCATACTCAGTGTTTTATTTCATAATCAAAATCCGTAAGAAAAAGTGTCCACCAAGCAATTTTATGAGTTATTTCCTTTTTTTGCAACAGTTTATTGAAAAGCCGAACAGTCAATATAAATAATAAATTTTGAACCCAAGAGGTAATGCTCAAATTTCCTAACTGCTTCGATAACTTGCAATACTTCTAATTCATAGCTAGAATTCATTCCCTCCTGAACTGCTTATTTTACTCATTTAAAAAATGAGGTAAATATTTATATCGTCATTGGTCCGATCGACCGGAAGCCAGTGCTTACCTATGGATAAACTTAACAGGACAAAAAGATCTGTAAAAGGTTCTATCACAAAGTTGGAAACCTTTGTGAATGAAGCGACTGTCATTATGGATTCATCATCCATCCAAATAAAAGTGAAGCTGAAGAAAATTGAGAATCTACAAACAAAATTAAATGAGCTCCGTGAAAAAATATGAAATTCCAGACATAAGGGATATTGAAGAATTGAATCGGATTTGGATGAAGCAGGGGCCGCGATAGTCTAGTGGTCAAGATCGCGGACTTGCGACCGGCGATTTTCGTTCAGTCGCGGGTTCGATCCTTGGCCGCCAAAGACCAGCCGTGTAGCCGGGGCTGATGCGCGTTAAATCTGTTCGGGGCCCAAAGTCCTCCCGTTGGCGTCGCAGCATAGCCATATCTGGCTCTTGCGCCAATAAACTTTACATTCACCTCCCGTTGGCGTGGTGTGGTTGTTAGGAGAGGGGGTGCCAGCTTATGTGTCGTCCTCGTCACTTGACCGTGGCTCAAAATTACGGGGTCCGTCGCCAATAGCCCTCGTGTTGCTTCTAGTGTGACGTTAATAAAAACTAAAAAAAAAAAAAAAAAAAAACTTGGATGACGCAGATAATCGCTTGGAAGAAATGGAGGTAAGCTTGAATATCTTCCTTGATTCATTTAAAAATTCTATTGATAATGAAAATGTAAGCAAAAGCGATGCAAACTTTAAAACTAATATAAAATCACCAGAAATTCCACTTCCTGTTTTTACTGGGAAGTACGAGGAGTGGTCAAATTTTAATATTCAATTTACGAATTTTATTACAAATAACGAAGAATTAAACGATTCTCAATAATTATTTTATTTACGCTTATCATTAAAAGGCGATCCGAAACAGATTGAAACATCTGAACGAAATAATCTGTCGGATGCTTTACAAATTAACATCATTCTTCTAAAATTTGAAAAAAAAAACAAACTTAAAAACAAATTGAATTTTCTTTAAAATCAACAGAAGTTCCCGAATTTGAAGCATTAATAAAGTTCTTAGAACAACGCAGTGCCGTGCTAAAAAATTTAAATCATTCTTTTATCGTGCAAACAACGAGGAAGAATATTCCTATCAATTACAAATCTAAAACTTGAATGATTAAAGAGTAATGATAAATTCAAAACAAAAATCTGTGTTTTATGTGAAGGTTCATGTTTATTGAACATATGCAATAACTTTCAAAAAATGGATATTATTAAAATGCAATAACTTTCAAAAAACGGATATTATTAAACCATATGAAACTGTAAAAGCGCATAAAATTTGTTATAACTGTGAATTTAATGCATACTGTGAACTTTTGTTATTCCAAGCATTTCTGCTTTATTTGCGGCAAACGACATCACACACTATTGCATCGCGGAAAGGATGATCTTGAACCTAAAAGAAATCGTTATGCGGTCACTCACCCCACTGAAACCAAAATCTGAAAGGGGGACAAATCAGGGAGGAAATCAGTTCCTGCAGAGGGAAACCGAGAAGGGAATTCTACTGTTTATCAAACACTAAGTAACATGTCAAAACAACCGAATCACTCCTGTTTTTATCGGAGGAGAATTAGGGTTCGTTGTATTTTAGATAATCGCTCAAATATAAATTGTTTGACAAATAAATGTGCTAAAATTTTAAGATTAAAAAGAAAATCAATTAACGTTCCTGTTTCGGGATTGAATGGGTCTAATCACTGTGTAAAAGCTAAAATCAATAGAGTTATATCCGATGCTGATGAAAGTTTCCGAGAAACCTTAGACTTTTTTCTTGTTCAAAAAATTACAGATTTAACTCCAACTTCTGAATCAAATATATCTGATGTATTTTTAGATGATTTTATTGAACTGGCAGATCCTACCTTTTTTTAAACCTGGAAATATTCATGCTTTAATAGGTGCCGCATTATTTTTCAGAATTTTAAAACATGATTCATTTAAAGTAAATAATAAATTAACTATGCAAAATTCAGCGTTTGGTTGGATTGCAACCGGATCTCTAAATAAATTATATCATCTAATAAAGTACACTGTGGTTTAATTAAATATTCTGAAACGGATGAAAATTTAGGACAATTTTGGGAACTGGAATCAATCGATATAAAACATGAAAATTTTAAAAATTCAGAGGAAGATCAGGTTATGAAAATTTTTAACAGAACAACTATATTTCAAAATAATCGTTATGAAGTGCAGTTACCCTGGAAATGGGATAGAAGAGATTAGAGCAGTAGCAAAATAACTTAACTGTAGCAAAACAACGATTGCAATGTTAGTAAAATAGACTCCGAAGAATTCCAAACATGTATTCCTAATATTCGGAAATTATTAAGGACTATTTAAAGCAAGGAATTATTTAACGGGTTGAAGAGACTGCAGAACAACAAGCTGTAAACAAACCAATTTATTACTTGCCCCATCGAGCTGGGTATAAGCAAGATAGACTTACCACAAAGACTCGAATCGTGCTCGACGCCAGCTCACACGATAGCGACCAATTATCATTAAATGATTGCTTTTGGACAGGTCCAAATCTCAGTCCGAACCTCCTCAATCCCTTGATTATTTTAGATTAAATAAAATAGCCATGTCATCAGATATAGAAAAGGCGTTCCTACAGATTTCTTTTGCAGAAAGGGACAGAGATGCTGTGCGCTTCATCTAGTCCAATGGAAATATTGAAGGCGAACGAAGTCTGATAATATACCAATTCAAGCGTGTTCTATTGGGAATGAATGCCCGCCCATTCCTGCTGTCTGTTACAATAAAGAAGCACATAGTACAATTTCAGAGATCATCCAACTGCTACAGGTTTACTTGATTTCTGTCTGCATGTTGACGACTTAATTGTAGGTGAGGAGAATTTACAAGATGCCCTCGAAGTCTCTCGCAGTGCCAAACAAATCATGCAAAAGGCCGGAATGGTCTTAAGGAAATGGATTACCAATGAAAGTGACCTGATTGGACCGATGGAAACAAGAAGGATGAGACACACAGCAACAGCATAATTCCATCAGCTTAAGATCCAACTTAACGAAAGTCCTAGGAATGGCGTGGAACATCGCCGAAGATTGTCTTACTATAGCAATACAAAACGTTTTCTTTTACAAGCTGTAGAAAAGATTTTTGATCCTTTGGGAGTACTAACACCATTTACTATCCGCGTAAAATACCTTTTCGAAGAATTATGGGTTAGGAGAATTCCTTGGGATGGAAATTTGCCATTTGACATACAAGAGAAGTGATTGCGATGGTGCACAGAACTTCCACGACTTTCAGATTTAAAAATTCCCAGAATTATCCTGAACTCAACAAAAGTAGAGACCACAGATGTGGTCGAAATTCATAGCTTCTGCGATGCCAGTCAAAAGGCATATGGTGTTGCCATCTACTCAAGAGTTTTGAAAAGGAACGGGATTGAAGTGAATCTTATTGCATCAAAGAGTCGAGTCGCTCCTTTGAAAAAAGATTACTCTACGAAGATTAGAGCTTCTTGGAATTTTATTAGCTTCACATTTGACCAATAAAGTCAAGAAAATCATTGATCGGAAAAAAACCATCGAGAGTTTTTTTATTGGACAGATCCCAAAGTAACTCTCTACTAGATTAAGGGCTCCAGTAAAAAATAGAAACAATTTGTTGAGAATAGTGTCAAAGCAATAAAAATTCTGACAGATAAAAACTCCTGGTTTCACTGCCCCAGTAAAGACAATCCTGCAGATCTAGTGAACGAAGGAACTAGTACTGAATCATCTCTGAACAATTTTATGTAATGGAAAGGTCCTTCTTTCCTAATATCTCCTAACCTACCTGAAGTTGATGAGAATCATTGTGTTCCAGAAGAAGGATATCTTCCTGAAACGTGTTCCTTTTTTTTTTTAGATATATTTATTTCAATTATTAATTTGTATTCAATTTTTTATGTGTAAATTTGTATGTATTTACTACTATTTCATTGTAAAATTTTATACTTTTTTATTGTTTTTTTAAATCAATTTATTGATGCAATTTGTAATCTTGAATGTCATTCACATTCCAAGGCCGAGCGGCATTTTTTATGCGTGCGCAATACGCCCCCCCCCCCGGTGCTATAGCGGTGCAAAGTTCTTTTTTTTTAGGTTACGTCTGTATTTCGAAGGAAAAGATTGTGCCCTCAATAACGGGAGCGTTTTTCCCGAATCAACTGTAAGCTCTGACGGGGGGGGGGGGATTCACTCTCCGTATTCACTCCGTAGGATTCACTCTCCGTAGCATCATACGATTTTAATTTTGTTTTTTACCATTCCCATAGCTTCTATAATTGTAGCAGATTATTTTCTGAGAGTTTCGAGGGAATCTGACGGTATTTTCTGTAACGTCACGTCGGGACTTCCACACCGCGCCAACGTGAAGTTGGCAACGAGGCCCGTTTCCGGAGCAGGAACTAACAAACCCTTTTCCTAACCACGACGGCCCGTTTCTTGTTCGTTTGCCTGTTGATTTTTTTTAAAAAAAGTGCCCCATGGTTCCAATTGATTTTTTTTTTTTTAATTTTCAGGAATTCAATTTTATTTCGGGGCCAAAATTTTTAATTTCACCCGCTCTTCCTAAAACCTTATATATTCTCGTAAAGCTAATCAGAACGAAACCCCTTGCCTAATTTGAAAGGAATCGATGCTTATTTAATAGGTTAATTTCGATTTAAGAAGTCCACATTTGCACCTATATGAAAAAATGCTTATATATTCATAAAAACGTGTTGTCTAATTAAACTGTGAAAAGACAACTGGTCCGTCACTTTTTTAGATCTATCAACAGTTCATCTAACTAATACAACTAAACAGTCACTTTCCTGAAATAAAATCGACCGTAGGCGGGCTTATTGTTGTCTTTATGTAATTCAAGCCCAGCACCCTGGTTGAAAATATGCGAAGCAGGATCATTGGACAAAGCATCTTTTCGAACCTTAAGCTTTGTTTTTTGTTCGGATCGAATTGAAAAATTTTGGCATCACTTAACAAATCTGTTAAAGACTTAGCAGTAATTGAAATCTCTTTAATTTAAGTACGAAAATAGACCGATAAATCTCTCGATCTGCTCTCCGGTTACTTGTAAATACGACTTTAATATTAAAAAATTATCAACGAGATAGAACACACTAATAATTAATATCAATAAAAGTAACGATTAGTTATGTTTTTAAAAAATATATAATTGCATAAAATATAGCTCCTCTTTAAATATTTTTAAAAGGTAGCTCAAGTTTCCGTTTTTGAAATGAACTTAAAATAATCCGAGATAAAAACCAACGTTTTTATATGGTGGCAAAGTTAAAAAAATATTTATTGAAATTTTAGTGAAAACTTGTCTCAAATATCTAAATATTGCATTGTTAGGCGAGTAAGAACGCCTGAAGTTTCAGAGGTCTAGCTGCATGGGAAGTTGGTTAAATTAATGATCGAAAATTTGATGACACTCACACACACAAAGTGAAATACAGAAAAACGTTGAAAAAAGGCAACAGGGTAAAACAGTTGACAAAGTTAGAGACTAAATACATATTAGGGAAACGATAAAAGTAAACATGTGTACAGCGAGAAAATATGGAAAATTCTAAATGCAATATTATTCAGTTGGTGATTAGAGATGCAAATGCGCACATTTGGACATAAAACATTTTTAAAAGCGCGAAATTAATAAAAAAATATGTTGGAGGTGATGCATATTTAATGTCACCATACATTCCATTTTTAGGTAGTCTGTCCCAAGCACAGTTTCGAGATGCCGATACATCCCGTTTTCATAAAGAGAGCACCCCGCTGCAAACAATTGAACAGACACTTATGCACCTGTAGATCCTGGACGAGTGAAAAAACACAATAGCAAGCTGCAGTTCTTAAAGAAGTAGTGATCACCAAAATAATATTTAGAAAATTATATTTAGTTTATTCCACTTTTTATTCAATAATAAATGAAGACTACGAAGATATATGTGTTTTCTTGAATGCGCATATTATCAAAAATTAGTAGATGTCCCGTTTATAGGGGGAAATTAGTGGTCATATTAGTCACTATTATATGAAAATTAGTAAAAGTCTCGTTTTGAGGAAAAAGTAAACGGACATATTAATAACTATTCCCTAAAAATTAGTAAATGCCTCATTTTGAAGGGGAAAAAAATAAGCGGTCATAACAAAAATTATAACCTAAAAATTAGCAAATGTGCCAGTATGAGGGGGAAATAGTCATTTATTAATATGACTGTTCATTTTATCGTTTCATAAAAATTAGCATATGTCCTGTTTAGGTAAAAATAGATAATTCTTATTAATTTCTATTATCTAAAATTAGTAGAAGTTTCGTTTTGAGGAAAAAATAACGTTCATTTTCAATAACTATTATATGAAAATTAGTAAATGTCACATTTTGAGAGAAAAATAAATGACCATATTACTAACTATCACTTAAAAATTAGTGGATGTTTTGTTTTGAGAGATAAATAAATGGTCATATTAATAATTATCACCTAAAAGTTAGCAGATGCCCCTTTTTGCGGGAAAAAATATTTGTAACTATTACTTAAAATTAGTAAATATCTCGTTTTGAGGAAATAATAAATAGTCATTTTTATAATTACTACCTAAGAATTAGTAGAAGTCCCGTTTTGAGGAAAAAATAAATGGCCATAACAATAATTATTACTCAAAATTAACATATGGCCCGGTTTGAGGGGAAAAAGTCACCGTTAACATAAAAATTAGTAAATGTTCCGTTTCGGGAAAAATAATCCAATAAATAACTATTACTTAAAATTAGTAAATGTCTCGTTTTGAGGAGGAAATAAATAGTCATTTTTATAACTATTACCGGGAAATTAGTAAATTTCCCGTTTTAAAAGGAAAATAATATTAACAGCTATAACCAAAAAATATTAATGTCCCATTCTGAGAGAAAAATAAGTGATTATATTAATAATTATTACCTAAAAAAGTGAAGATTTTCCGTTTAGCGGGAAGAGAATAAATAAGAGTCATTATAACCACGTCTTCTCATAGATCTAGTCCTATGAGGAAAACGTTACATGACATCGTAACATGAGAACGAAATGTAAGAATGAAACGAGACAGAAGTAGGCTGATGGAAAATAACGATTGAAACTGAGTCATTCAATGGCCAGATGCCGCATTTCAAGGTTGCTGTCAGTAATGAAAGCTAGGGGGAAATAGAAAAATTGTAACACAAAGTATTGGCATTTTTTTCAGCGTGTTTTGTCAAATAACTTACTGATCCTAATTTATTTCGAAAGTAGATGTAAAACTCGGTTACTTTAACTCGGTTGTGAAGCAAAATATTTGAATATCTGTCGAGAGAGCCCGATTTTGTGCGCTCATTCTATAATTATTTTTTGAAAAAATACAGAAAGGGGTGCTGATGCAGAAACTTCTCTTTAAATCCGGCATTAGTCGGTTTAACCATCCCATGATCCGGCACGGATCCAGAAGTTCGTTGTCAGATTTTTTGTGACCTTGATCGCTAATTCGCGACGCTTTTCATCCTGGGTTTATTGTGACTATCTGTTTGAATTTCGGAACAGTGATTCTTGTTTTCTATCAGTTTATATATGACATTTCTGCGCAATTACAACTGTGTACGTACAGTAAAAAATTCTTGAAGCTCAGCTGGTGTTATTTTAGAGCTGATAAAATTAATAATTGTAAGTGTGTGATTAAAGTAGCACGTCACAACCCGTGTTAATTGTCTTTGAACTATATTAATTTTTCTTTTGTATAACATTTTTCATCGATGTAAGATTATCCAATTTAATTAATGTTCAATGTTTGATAAAAAAAATTTGTAGTTGGTAGAATGAAATACTTTGTCGGATATTTATATAGTCTACAATGGCGTAACTAGAGGGGGTGCAATGGAACATAAGCACCTCCCTAGATTTTTTCTCGACATTGAAATATTTCAGGATAAAGCTTTATTTTAATATTATAGTAATTCTAAATTTTAAACATGGAATTTTTTTTTTTTTTGTCTTCATGCGTAAATTTTTTTCATCACGAAAAGAAAAAGAAGATTTCAACAAAGCCGATTCCTGAGAAAAGAATAAAAGTATGTGCTGTTTCTGAAACAGCGCCTCTTTGTCAGTATTTGTTGACGAAGAGAGAAGGGGGAGGTGCATCCGTATGGAAAATGCCCCCCCCATGCAAATTTTATTTCATGGGATCTTAATTATTTTTTTAATGATCTTCATGTTTGGAATTTTTTGATAAAATTATGTCAATACTTGAACAGTTTTAAATAAGAGAGATTTCACTGATACAGATTATTATTTACTTTTTACCAAGTGATAATTCTAAGCAAAAAAAATTTCTTCTTTCTTGGCTAGGATGATATGCACCCCACAAACTTTAATTTCTGGGTATACCACTGTTGTCTACACGGATGTGCGTAAACATTTTACAGACATGTTTTTTTAGTTTAAAGTTTTATCAAGAGCGGTTTATCATTGACTAGCTGATATCCGTCCTCTTCGCTGGACAGACGATAATATACTATTTTGGAACCTATACGTAAGATATCAAGAAAATTTTCAATTTTTAAAACTTGAAGGATAATCTGAATTTAAAATTTTAAGAAATTGATTGTCTGTAATAATGGTTATTCTCGACATTCAAATATATGAGAAAAATAAAAAAAAAGTTAGTAAAAAGTCACCCCATATATATATATATATATAATATGCATAAAATTCATTCCACCGTAAACATGTTACACCTAGTATTGCCAACGATGCAACCTTTTGTCAGAAGATTCATCATGTGCTTAGCTTTCAAATGAAATACCCTCGCAATGGAATCGTGTCTATCATAAGATTTTTGTCCTTGCCTCAAGACATTTTGATTTCTGACCATTTAGGATTGCAAATGACTGCAATCCTAAAAAAGAGTCGTGCAAGTCGGGACGTCCAAAATATCTTACGTATGCCATAGCCTCTTCAGTTCGTTCATGCATGTAGCGAGGTCCTCCAGTAAACGAAGATTGTCTTGCGTGTGTGCTACACCATAAAAAGTCTCAATTTTAGTATTTTTCAAAATCCCGTTAAGATTTGGAGCTGAACTACATTCCAAATTCAGAAACTGAATTTATTCCAAACTCATTTATTTCTATCGCTAAATATGTACGTTTCCTATTTTCGACATGTACGAAATTTCGCATAAAGAGCCCCTTCACCAAAATCTTGCCAATCCTCCATCAGCGCTTCAGTATAAAATTGTTTGGTATTTTTCCATTCCGCACGCGCAAATCTCACCAAGTAAACCTGATTGGTGACAATACACAGTATACATATAAAAAAATATGTTCCGTTTGGCGTCGGTCATATCATTTTTGGCGATAAAGTCGCCAAAATTACAAAACCGACGGATAAGAGTAGATTAATGGATGAAAATTAGATTTTGGATAAGACTTCCGTAAAATCCGTTCTTAGTGAGTGTCTACATCGCAAAATGAGTAACTATACTAAATTTCAAGTCAATCGGTTGTATAGTCTTAGAGATCTCGTGATGATTCAGTCAGTGGTATTTCGCTTATATATATATATAGATTTCCCCGTAAAAACTATATTGACGCTCGACAATCCAGCGAAATCGATGATCCAGCACGACTATGATCCGGAACGTCTCGGATTAGCTTAGTGCTTACTGCATAATCAAAAATTAGTACAAATATTTTTGTTTGGACGAACATCTGAATTTCTATTATTTCTTAATAATGCACATCCATTTGAAATATCGTTTCCTCATTGTTCTGAAATCAACGTATTTTACGTATGTATTTGAAGTTCAGTCTATTTTAAAGCAATGCATCATTTGTATTCATCCTTTACTTCAGTTTCTATGTGTCAGAGTCATATTAAAATAGTCAAAGTAACTTATTTATTCAGCACTGTATTTAATCTACGAAACATTTTACGATATTTGAAGTTTTTGTTTATCCACATTTTACTCCTGGAACAAAGTTTTCCTTTGAAAGAATTTTCTTCTCTGGATTTTTAGTTTCAAACTTTTTGTTTACTAATTAACAGTTGGCTTATTATTTGGTGGAATAAGATATTCGAACACAATAACGTCTTTTTAATTTCGTAAATGTTTATCGTATAATTGTTTAACTATAAATGAATAAGCAATAGAAAATAAAGCTTAATAGAAGTCTGGTACACTTAATTTTCACAAATTTAATTTTATTTTAGTGATTGCTAAAGCCTTGAGCGGTTCATCGATATTTTAACAGCGCATTTTGTGATGATGGGCTAATCGCTCTTTTCTCTTCACTAAAGTCGGAGGACCTTTTAGTAATTTGAATTGCATTCAATTACTACCCCTTGGCAACCAAAATGGAATATGATTAGGTACATTTGATGAAGTTAAGAACTGTAGCGAATGGAATTAGAAATAGTGATATATAAGCGAAATAGAATTGATTTAAAGGAATCGAAGGGAGATAGAGGACGACAACAAGCTGATAGATCCTCACCGATGTGAGTGATGCTTAGCCGGCAGGAGTAATTAGTCATTTGTATTGAAAGAGGTAGTGACTCCTGATCAGAATAATATGAGTCAAATTTGCTATTATCGGGAAGTGTTTGAATCGGAATGAGTGATTTGGTGAGCTAAGACTTTATTATTTGAACACAAACTAGGATTAACTGAGTTAAGATTGATTCGAGAAAGAGCGATCTTGCATATTCTTTGATAGATATCTGCTCGTAGTATCTCCAGTGGGAGTCTTGAACTTATTGATTATTTAATTAGACTTCAAGATGGTCGTGAAGTTATAAATAATGAAGGAGTGTCGTCACAACTTTCAGCTGTCAAAAGGAAAAATCAATTGCGAACTGCTAAGATCAGAAGATAAAATAGACAAAGACGCTTGGATGATCGCGGATTGAAAGAAAATCTACGAAGAGGTTCGAGTCCCAATCTGAGCAAAGAATTTCTTTTTGGAAAAACCGACTGAGATGGATCGCCGAGAGCGGCTCGCGAGCAATTCTTTTAACAGGTATACATCTGTGCGCTGAACCTTTCGTGAGCTAGTAGGCTATTATACATACTTTGATACAAAAATGTACGTATCTGGACTCCTTATTCAGTGGCGTACACCAAAGATTATTAACGTATCGATTTTTGGGGAGTTGCATGTCATAATCACCATGAAAGAAGCAGTTTTGTAGTTTAGAATAACTACGTGAAAAGTAAATAATACGCTATAACAGTCTTATTTCTTCTATTTAAAACTGTACAAGTATCGATACAATTTTTTCAAGAAACAAAAATTAAGATCAATTAAGAAAAAATATTAAGATACAGTGAAAAGAAAATTTGCATTTGGGGATATTGCATTTATTTTAGAAATATACCCCCCTCCTCTCATCGTCCACAAACACTGACCTTGAGGCATTCTTTCAGAGATAGCAAAGATTTTTCTATTCTTTTCTCAGGAGTTCGCTTAGCTGAAATCCTTTTTTCTCTTCCTGATGATGAAAAATATTTAAGCATATAACGAAATTTTTTTTTCATGTTTAAAATTGAAAACATCTAATTTCGTATTGTAAAATAATTATTCTGAAATATTTCAATTTCGAGGAAAAAACCTTGTGGTTGTATATGTTCCTTCGAACCCTCCCTATCCGTGTACGCCATTGGTGTACTGTCTCACAAAAGCTAGATTGCGTTCGACAGTTCTGTACAATTACTATCGAAAAAATGTTCCCGTGTGCTGCAAGTAAAAAAAGTTATTCTGCTTAATTTCCTCGTTATTTCTTCTAATTGAAACACATAAACAAGATTTATGCCTTAATTGCTTTTTTCTATTGTTTCGAACTCTTAATGTATCGACATTTTTATCTTCGCTTTCTTTCTTTTTCTCCGTCGCGTTTTTTAAGTCAAAACAGCAAGGACTTGAAACTCGAACTTGTTTTTAAGGGGAGACTTGAATTGCGGCTAGATTTTAGCTATCTAGAAAATGTGTTATAGCTTCCATTCCTGTTTTCATTAATTAAAAATTTGTTCGATCTTCTAATGACAGAAGACAAAACCAAAGCAGTTGATTAAAATTATAAGCTCTTAAACAATATCAGAAGTATGTAAATGTTTAACACCTTTGCGACGTTGTGTGCTTAAGAAGCATATGCCAGAGAGAAAGAAGTTTGCGCCTACGTGTACATGTGAGACAGTGGAACGCTTCCGCAATGTATGCGTAAATATTATAATACTGTGTAAGAGGGCGATTTTGCTACCCACATAAGCAAGACATGGGATTAAACCTTATGATTGGGGGTGATTTTAAGAGTCTCAAATATATATTTCATTATTGTCCGTTATAAAACCAATTTATGTGTGGTTTTTGTATGGATTGGATTGGTTTTATTAACGTCGCACTAACGCAATACGAGGGCTACTGAAAACGTACCTCGTAATTTTGAACCTCGGTCAAGTGAAGAGGACGACAACTGAGTTGGCCCGTCCCTCTCCTCACTTCCACATCACGACGGAGAGTGGAAGTGAGGAGAGGGAGAGTCCTCCCGCATAAATACATCCTCCAGCGATGTATTTACGCATACATCGCGGGAGGACTTTGAGGCATGGTAGATTTAACGTGCATTAGCCTCGGCTACACGATGGATCTTTTGTTTCATCAAGGCCCGAGCCCGCGACTTGACCCTTATATATATATATATATATATATATAATCACCTTTCTTTCCTTTTCTATAGTTTTTTAAAATTTATATAGAGTAAATATGCACAAAATGCAATGCCATGCATCACGACATTGTTGTCTAGACTCAGCTAACTGTTTCGTAAAGTATCATAGCAAATAGTGGAGACTTGCGTTGTAGGTGTAGCATGTATTGTAAGTTTGAGAAGTCAAACTGGATAAGTTTGGGTTTCTGTTGCTAAAACTCATATTTATAAATGTGAATGATCATAAAACAAGGTTTTAAGATAAATATTAAATACTGTATGCTTTGTGAGAAATATAGATCTTTATTACTCCATCAATTTCCCAACCATAAAATTCTTAATACAAAAAAAAATATTCTATCAAATTCTTTGCAAATCTTGAAAATATTCTTAGCAGTTCCCTCACAAAATAATATAACAAATTACACTCCTGATTACAAAATTAAAATTCACACTGAATAGAAAGCAAAGCGCGATAAAGCACGGCCAATCTCTGGAGGGAACCGGTGTAAGCCATTTTCGTTTTCCTACTGATTCTATTACCTCTCTGATAAGCTGCAACCCTATCAGCAGATAGCACAAACATAATCACACCTCCTCAACTTTGAGCCGTCTAGGATGTGCAACTTCATTCTAATTTTCCAAATTTGCATCCTTTTTTTTGTACATTCAAGCAATTTTCAGTTTAAATCTTCTTAATTAAATGCAATTCTGTGAAAGGTAAAGATCAAAATCACGTTCCTCAGTTAAATCAGATTGATAGATTAAGACCTCACTAGGTTAAGTGTTCACTTAATCCGCTACGTATAAATTGGATTGATTTGCGTAAGCCTACGTCAGGCTAAGACAAAGACATTTTACGTTGTTTTGAGACAGAGAGCTAAACACATGACTCTGATAAACTTATTTTTTAAATTATACATCTTTCTTTCCATAACGTAATTAATAGTATTTATTTTGAACATATCTAATTAAATATTATTTAGTGCACGCAATCTATAAGAGTTTTATTAGCCACCCAAAGGGCTATTGTTTTAGTTGGACCACTTTTCAATTTTTTATCGTTTGCTTCAATTTTAATTACTTTTAGCTTAAATATATTCAATTTAATAATTTATTGTTTGCTTTAATTTTAATTACATTTAGCTTAAATATATTCAATTAACTTATTCTATGCAAAAACTTAAAATTAACTTATTATTAACTTTGCGAAACTTTGCATAGAACTTTTGAAATTTCTTTCATCCTTTCTCTGATAAGTATTCCTTTTTTTCTTGCATATTTTGTGGTGTAATGGTGTGTAAAATAAGGCCTTGAATAAACTCAAAAGTTGGATTTCGAAACATATATATATAATTATCACTCATCATTTTTAATTTCTTGGAGGGGGGGTACTTCTATTTAATTGTAATGAGTAAAGCTAAAGTCTGCCCGGGCGTCCAAAGAGGTGGTACCAATCTCTGTATATATAGCCTTTTGGCCTGGGATGCCAATTAAAAGTTAATATCCATGCCGAGTGGCTAACCCGACACTGAAACCCAGTTAACTTCCCAGGCGAAGTTGGAATTCATTTATCGAACTCGGAGGGATAAGTTGACCCATGGCTAGTTATAAAAGCCAAAGCTATCGGGAATCGAACCTAGGTTGGCAGTGCTCGCAATCAGACATGATAACTACTACGCAACCGCGATAGTATTTAACTGTAATAAATGTCTATTATTTTTTCTTTGATTTCAGTTATATTGTAAGTTAGTAATCTTAATTTAAAAAAAAAAAAGGAACAGTTACCAATTACATTAAACTAAACTAATGTAAATTTGGTATCAACTGTCAACTTTTATTTCTGTCAAATTCATTCAGAAAACTTCAAAAACTTACCATTTCGTTACTAAAATTTTAAATTTTATATGTATGTGTGCCTAATCCCTTATGCACTTGAGCCCCCGTTATTTTTTGCCATCCACAAATATTTTGCCCAGCTCCTCTTCCCAATACCTAGTTGTTGCCAGTGTGCATGATGTACATTGTTTGTAATTATCATATGCTGTTGGTGGTACATAGTTGTACAGTGATTTTATGAGCAATAAGAACAGCCGAATTGAAATAAAGGTTTTAACCTTCTCAGATCCAATGTCAACTTAGAACCATGTATATTAGAATAATTGGTATCAATTGATTTTAAATACGTGAAAAAGTACTTGAAAAATGTTAAAAAAATTATTTTAATTTTAATATTTGAGAAATTAAGTGTCTCCTGGAGGAGACATTGGGACAAAGTAACATCATAATGTTAATTTAATATCTTTCATTAATCTTAATTTAATGAGTAATTCATAATAATTAGCATAATGTAAAATTTGTATCACAAAATACTCCTGTCCGAACTGTTTGTACAAGAGTCCTTACTTTCCAAAATTTGTCTCTCTCATTCGTTTTTCCTCTCTCCCTTAATCTTATTCTATTAAATACGAGGGCTATACAGAAAGTAAGAAACGTTCCCGTCTGACGTCGCTAGGCGCACGCCGATCACGTATATTTTTGTGTCTGCCTGCTCGGCATCTCAGTCGGCGTCCAGCCATCACAACGGGAGCATTTTCACGCTGCCCGTTTTTTCGATATTGGAATTTAAAATGCGCGCTGCATTTGAAAATCCCGCCAGTTGTGAGGTACGGTCTGTGATACGGTTTTTGTTGGCAAAAAACCCAAAACCTATGGAAATTTATCGGCAAATGTGTGAAGTGTATGGAAACAATGTAATGAATGAAAGTTCAATCCGGAAATGGTGCATTCGGTTTAAAAATGGCCGAACTAACGTTCACTATGAACAGAAGAGTGGACGCCCTAGCATTGTGACTGACGAACTGGTCGCTAAAGTTGATGAAAATATTCGTGAAAACCGCCTTTCACAATAATGGAGCTTTCGCTTAGTTTTCCACAAGTTTCACGGACTTTGTTGTTTAAAATTGTCACACAAAGACTAGGCTACCGCAAATTTTGTGCAAGATGGTGCCGAAATCGCGTCACTGAGTGGCTGAGATCGCAGGCGGCAGAATTCTATGACGAAGCAATTTCGAAGCTTGTCCACCACTATGATAAGTGCCTCAATTTGTTTGGTGACTATGTAGAAAAGTTGAATTTTAGTCACTCTTTCTGATGTATATAATAAATTTTTTTTCTTGTACTTAGTTTGTTTTTTACTCCAAAACGTTTCTTACTTTCTGAATAGCTATCGTAATTTCTCAATTTTAAGTTGTTTCTTATTGAAAATTCGCCATTTCCAAAAAATGTTGTCTGCGAGTATAGGAGTTGTAGTTCTTTCTGCCCAATACATTCGAATTCTAGGAAATTTGAAATTAGACATAATTACAGTGATCACACTAAGAGCTGTTTCATCTCATTTCTAACATAAAAAGATTATTTCCTGTATCCCTTAAATATCCACATTGGGTGAATTCAGTTAGCAATTAAAGAATATCATTCGAAGCTGAAATATATGCCATAATTATAATTTCAAATCAAGTGATTTTGATTACCACTGACCCAACGTCTCCTACAAGGCGACACTGAAGTAACAGCGTTCTAAATCAGAAGTGGAAAGATTTGAGTGAGAAATTAATAATGTTATATATAAACAGCAAGTTTAAGGAATTCAACAGTGTATTTAACAAACAAATAATTAAAAAAAAATATGAACATTTAGGCAATTTTCTTTCTCTCGGAAAACACCATTTTTATTTACCATAACTAAGCTACGAATAAAAAAATGTTCACTAAAAATAATTTATTTCAGTACTATCATCTGTTAATAAGAAAATTAACTTATTTTGGGTACCAATGACGCCTTTTACTTAACTCGGCGGCGTTTTTCGAAAGTGTTGTTCAGTGTCTCCTACAGACGACGCTAGGACTGAGGAGGTTAAGTTGGAAATGAAGCAAGTGAGTTTAATTAAAGTGTATCTTTGCCAACGTATTAATATTTAAAAGAATTCAATAAATTTACTGTCTAATACATTACAACGATTCAGTGTAATTAAATCATGGTGTAATTACCAATTATTAATTAAGATATAATATTTTGAGTATGTTTATGAAGAAACTACTTTAAAATAAACTGAGGTAGAAATACGTTTCTAACTTAATCAAGGAACAATTCAATTAGGTTGCCAAGTATGAAATGGAGCAAAGTTCATGTTATTTATTTCAATTGCACATAACCTCATTTAGATGCCATATTTTGGCATAATTTGTTTTTTGTGTGATAGGTACATCTTTTCCTCTTTTTAACGCATATTTCAGTTTGAAAAAATTTGCAATTTTTTTTTTTTTTTTTTGTACAGGCGATTAAGTGAGACCTTGGAAATCAGTGAAATTCGCGTGTTGATGAAGTATGAGTTCCACCATGGAGCCACAACACGGCAGGCAGACACCAATATCAATAGTGTGTTCAGCATTGAAGTGGCTACAAACGCGACTGTAATCCGTTGGCTTAAGAAATTTCGACTTGTCAAATGAACCACGTGGTCGACCCAAAACTCAGGTGGATAATGACGTCCTGAAAGCCACTGTGGAAGCGAATTCCAGCCAAAGTGCAAGTGAATTATCATTAATGTACAATGTATCAAAACAAACAATCTTGACTCATTTGTCACAAATCGGTACAGTTGAAAAGCTGGACAAGTGGATACCGCGTGCATCGACTAATGCACAGAAGGAAGAAGCATGTCTTTCTCTTCTTTCTTGCAACAAAGCCGAACCATTCCTAAATCAAATCATTACGTGCGATGAAAAATGGATAACGTACGATAAGCGTTCATCGCAATGGTTGGACAAAGATGAACCACCAAAACACTGTCCGAAACGAGACATCCACCAGAAGACTCTGATGGTCACTGTTTGGAGGTCTGGCTCAGGTGTCATCCACCACAGCTTTATGGAACCTGGCCAATCGATCACGGCGAATCTGTCTGGTTGATCTACTGTCATCAACCAGACGAAATGATGAGAAATCTTGCAATTAAACAGCCAAACGGATGACTCCTATTCTCCTGCACGATAGCGCTCAACCACATGCCGCACGAATGACTGTGTCAAAACTACAGAAGTTGAAGTTGGAAACTCTCCGTCACCCACCGAACTCGCCAGACTTTGCTCCCATTGACTATCATTTCTTTCAAAATTTAAACTACTTTTTATCTGGAAAAAAATTCAATTCCGCGCAGGCTGTCAAATGGCGTTTCAAGAGTTCAGCGACTCTCGTGATTTAGGCTTCTACAGCAAAGGAATAAATGAGTTACCTCTAAAATGACAAAAGTATATCGATAATATGGGTGCATACTTTGATTAAAAATAAAAAGTTTTTATTGGAAAAAATTCGATCTCAATTATGTGCATTTTTTGCTCCATTTCATACTTGACATTCTAATACCTTAATTATGAAATGCTAAATTTATAATTATTTTTCATTCAACAATATGTAAAATCAAAAGTAACTCAAATTGTTCGCATTTGAATTTGGTTTTCTATTTAGAATATTTAATTTAGGAAAATTAAATTTTATTCAATTTTTAAAAACATTTTTTAGAGAATGCAGCATTTGATTTAGGTGAAAAGGAAACTCAAGTCTCCATTTCAGCTTATTCAAGCGGGAAGCTTGAACTACTTTCAACTAAAAAAAATATTCATACTCGACTTTGAAGTGGTACTTTTGTTTTAAAATTTAAAAAAATCAAATTTTAATTTTGTAAAAAAATAAAGCTATTTCTGGACATTAATTTTACTTCTCTGAATCAAATACATCCAATTCTACTTTTACCTCGAATTTCTTTTTGATGATTTTGATTTCAATCGAATTAGAAAAAAATTAAATTTTTTTTTGCGCGACTTATTTCAATTTAATTCGATCGATCCAAATTTTAAAAAGAAAATTTCGCTTCAATTTATTTTACAACGTTTTTCTGAATTTCACTTGGTGTGTGTGTGTGTGTGAGAGAGAGAGAGAGAGAGAGAGTCATCGAATTTGCGATCGTTAATTTAACCAATTTCCCATCAAGCTAGAACTCTGAAATTTTGGGAATCGTTTTTACTGGCCTAACAATGCTATATTTAGACATTTGAGACAAGTTTTAACTAATATTTCAATAATTTTAATAAGTCAAAATATCCCTTCCACTCGGCGCTTTTAGGATTGTGAAAAAAATTTCTTTCCCCCTCTGGGAGCACCGGGAATTCCACATACGCTGCATGAGGTATCGAAAAAATTTTCTACTCACAAAGGGGAGAAAGTAAGGGTTTCTGACTTTTAGTCAGTAATCATTCGCAAGAAAGAAATATTCTAATATTTGGCGCCATGTCATATCACAATAATGTTTTCTGAATTCTGGTTCCCATTTTTAATAGAATGATTTACAAACTTTCAAACGCATGTTTTGATTTTATATTATGAATTTTTTTAATACGCTCACAAATGTCTCTTTTTAAGTAAATTTTAAAGTTAAAAATTAGATTTTCTAGAATTTGATGTACAGCATTTCAGAAGTACTAAGAATGTAGAATTTAAATGATTGCATGTCGACTAGAAATCATGAATTAGTAAAAATTATTAGATACATAATTTTTATTTGCTTCATTCGTAATTTTTTAGTCCTCGCAAATTGCTTAAAATGACTTAATCTGGAAAAGAATTTATTGTATCCATTGCTTAATTATGAGATAGATTGATGAAGGATGAGGTGCAATATAGGCTAATATCCCTTAAGTATGAGGAAAATATTAATAAGGCATTATATAATAAATATTTGTCTGTAAAAATAATTTCAGAATTTTTTTAAAAAAAAATTATTCTTATTTTTGTGCAATGTTTTCATGTTCCTTAAAAAAATAATAAAGTTCTTTTGTGTTTTGTCCACGTTTTTGGGTCTAGAAGGCGTAATACATGTAGATTTATCTACACTTAGCCAATCATACTCAAATTAGCCTCACCTCACCTCCACGCTGTTAGATCTGGTAATCCAAAAATATTTGGAAACTAAGATGTTGTATGTTGTGTAAAATTTTTCAGTAAAAAATATTCAATAAATGATTGATTAAATTGAAATTATAATTAAATTTTTTATGTGTTTATCACGTGTTTGTTTTGAATTTAATGTATAATAATTAATACACTTTGTCATTATATAAAAACGTTATTTTTAAAAATGTTTGTTTTTATCTCGAATTATTTATAATTGCGGCTTTGGAGACTTGGAAAGTAATAGGATTTCCATTTGTAAGAATTCCCCGAATTTTTTAACTTCAGTACTCAATTTTGTCCGCTTTATCTGCAATTGGAGTTTGGTATCCAAAGTGAAAACATCTTTCAGACACTTGTTTGATTTGACTGAAACGTTCCAGACATATCAAAACAAGTCTCAGAAGAAAAAAAAACTATTTAAACAAATGGTTTGCCCTCAATAAGAAGAACGAGCCAACTATTAAATCTTTGTTTCTAATCTTATAAAACATGCCCCCAACGAAGGATGGGACTTCCATATTTATTAAATTTGCGTAAAAGTCAATGAATATTGAGTTATAGTTTTAAAACTTTAGTTTTATTAATTGTAACTAATATATGTTTCGGTAACCCTTATAACAAGCCATTGGGAACGTTAAATAATTTAGAAAGGAATCGAAGGAACAAATTTTATAACCAAATTTTTATATAAGTTCTATATTTTCATAGAACTTATTTTATAACCTTTATCACATGTAAAATTTCTGAGGTTAGAAATTAATTTCAACTTATGAGCGCGAAAATGTATGAGTGTGGTTTGCTGTTGTTTTACCTCAGATGCTCCAGTTGTATAATGTAGTCTAATGTTCGTCTCTTTAACCCCTTAACTGTGACATATATTTCAGAAAAATGGACCAAAAATGGAATTTTTTTTGACTGTTTAATTTTGTTCTTTATATTATTATAAAAGTTAGCAAATGGTTTTTTATTACAAAAATAAAATTTTAAATATACCTATTAATTAAAATTAATACTTAATTAATTAAAAATATCTAAACTATACTCCACGTCGGTGTCTGAATCGGACATTGCGAAAAAAGAAAGTTATTTGCAAAAAAACTCACTGAAAAGCAACCAAAACTAAACGAGAAAATGAAACTCTGCCTTTGTTTATCAATCTAAGTGTGTCTTTGTTTATCTGACAGCACCCACATTTTCCATCCCTCGACCGAAGTCATAATCGGTTAAAAATTAGGACCACTAATACCATCTATTAAAAAAATAATGAATTAAGTAGCCTATAGTAGAAATGAACTCAACTCGGGCTTCACAAAATAGAAACGTTAATTTTTCTCCTGCCCGAACTCAGTTCAGGCATCACAAACTCTGCACGTAATAGTTGCCCGAACTGGGTTCGGGCGACACTGGTAAGGGGTTAAAGTGAATAACACTGATCATTGAGTAATATATTACTGCAAAAAATTATACTTTGTTTTAAGTGCCTAGTCTAAATTTAGTGTATTGTAGAGGACCATCTTGAGAATTGTCTGATTGAGAAAGACAATGTAACGTCTGTGACATATCCACATTCCTCGGCCTTCTTAATGTATGTTGGTCTATCTGCCAACTTTGTCACACATGCATTTGGACTGCCCGAACGACACCTGATCTTCAAGATGTCAACGGTTGGGAAGCTGGTGAAGGAATTAGGGGGATTCGCCGACGAGAAGCCGTTGAAGGTCGATGGTCCTCAAAGAGCGTCAGTCACTGCTTGGTTCCCACTCTGGACGGACGTCTTTGTACCTCCTGTTATATACTTTTGTAAATAGCTGTACCATATTAAATATTTTTAACTTAAAATCAGAATTGACCTATTTCTTAATAACATTTTAAATTATCTTCAAACGATACAACAAGAATGACAACATATGATATTTTTAACACATTGGTTATTAAAAAAACAAGTGATAAACCGTTTCAATGATATTAGCATGAAAATAATTGCAAACGAATGATTAATGTTGGTGAGAAATGTGATTAATGTCAGATCACAGAGAAATTTGTAAAAACCTGTACAGATTAGTATGCGTAGCGTTTATATTATTCAAAAGTTCCCAGTTTACTTTTGGCCCTGAAAATCAATATTATTTATAAAAGCAATTTAGCTCCTCTTCAATTTAAAACAACATAGTAATTATAATATATTTTTTTTTTTCATTCCGTCAGTTGTTCCATTGAAATATTTAAACGAGCTTGGCTTTCATTACACTAATAAATCTATTCATTTCAGTTCCTTTTCAATTTTACGTATCAGGTTTTTCATTCCTATCTGTTTTCAGTCTAATGAGGACTATTTCTTCTCCGTTCACTTGATTCAAATCTCTTAATCATTCCTATTTGCAAAGTTTTACTGATAATACCTGTACCACCCTGCTTAAATAAAGCTAAATATGTGGCATTGGACTGATTATTCACCAAATAAGTATTGATGATCCTTTCAGTCGTAATAGCAAATGAAATGGGCTAATTTCATTACCTTAAAGATTTTTATAAATTTGTATGTTGAAATTAAATTTATCACCACAGAGCTCGTTTTAGTTTTGTCAAATACTACCCGAAACAGAATTTTTTAAAATGTAAATGAGATAAATTATTGATGAATATTTTCACGAGAATCCTTATTAATACTGGAGTTTTATAACGAGAGTTAGTTCGACAGTATAATTTTTATTCCAAGAAATTCTTATCATAGTTAATTAAGCTTCCATCGATGCAAAAATAGCATTTTTAAAGATGAACACAGAAAAAAAAAAGCTTCATTTTCAATATTCGCTGACAATAGCACTTAATCAGTTAAACATTTAAATTAGATATTTTTAATTAGATAAATATTTTAACAGTACATTTGCAGTCAACTAGTGTTCTAATAGATCCATGACAAAAATCTATGCTTTCTGTGAAATCGTTTCTTTTTCACGATATTTCAGATAAAAGATTCTGTTACTGAGACAAATAGTCATCTGTATAATTTTGGTGAAAGCTAGAAGACTTCTAAGAAATTCAGACAAAATAATGTAATAAAAATGTTTTATTGTCATAATAATGTAAAAGTGATCTATAATGTGTTTTGTAAATAGTTATGTTCTATGTGGTGTCCTACCAATGTAAAAATTACTATCAGCATTTCCAGGGTTAAAATTTCTTATTTCGTGTTTCGCAATGGTTTTATGTCATTACCTTTTTGAATTTTTTATAAAGTAGAATTAAAATATATATGAGGGGGAACCAAATATAAACCAGATCGAAAGCGCACAGACGTTTCTTGGCGTAGAAAAGAATTCTTCCGCTAGGTGGCTCTAGTAGAGACCTTCACAAATATATTGCCCAAGCGCCGTTTGCGTGAGACTTTAACGTTTACTGTTGTTTTCAACTTTTTCATTTGCCGCCAGCGAAATCGTTACGTCAGATTTAAAAGAACAATCAGTGTGTTTGAATTTTCGCTTCTTGTTTGAAAATTCGGCTTACCGAATGCTTCAACAGGCTTTCAAGAAGGATGTTATGAACCATACACAAATGTTTGAGTAGTTTTAAACTCTTAAAAAGTGGCGAGACGTGTGTTGAAGATCCTGTTCGTTCCGTCGGTCTTTCGTCATTTTGGAAAAAGGAAAATAATGAAAAATCTTCCAAAAAAATCAATGAGGATCGTCGTTTCACGATCGACGAAATTTCAGAACATACAGGAGTGAGTTGGGGCTCGTGTCACCTGATTTTGACTGTTCCTCCATCATGACAACGCCTCAGAACACTCGGCCTTGTCTGTGAGCCGTATTTGTGCTCTCAGGGGTGAACTATCATTCTTCATCCTCCGTATTCGTCAGACCTAGCCCCATGTAACTTCTTACTATTCCTGAGAATGAGAAGAAAAATCAAAAAGGGAAGTGTTTCAATGATGTGGAGGCTGTAAAAATAGCTTCGCAGAAAGCACTGGAGGATATTAAAGTTGAAGAGTTCTAGAGGTGCTTCAAAAGAAGACTGGACAAGTGCATCAACTCTAATGGCGAGCAATTTGAAGGCAATTAAAATAATTTTGTAAAAAAAAAACTTAACAAAATAACTCGTCCGGTTATTTTTGGGTCCCCCTTCGTAAATAGTATATATGTCAGTGAAAACAAAGAGACATAATGAAAAGACACATCTCCGCTACAGTCACTTTATTTTATACAAGTACACTGATATTCATCATTGGTATTTTTTTGGGGGTGATTTTTCGCATCTGTCGGGCAGATTTAAATGCAGCATTTCACACCACTTTGGAATGTCAGCTCACTCACAATGTTTTTAGCTGATGAAAAAAACTACGTCAAGTTTTTAAATATGAATATACACTTATTTTCCGAACTGCACGTCTTTCAGGGGCCGACAGTAAAACGTATAAAGTAATTTTTTTTGGTTAAATAACAGAAAGAAATGACGAAAGAAAATGTACTGAAACTAATTAACAGCTTCGCATCAAAATAACTTCTGTAAAAGTTGGTAGAAATATCGTTTGAGTTAAATTACACTTTAAAATCGATTTCAGTATAAAAATTTGATTAACAACTTGGTAGATTTCATGAATGATTACTTTTTAAATTTGTAAATTTCGGAATTAATTTTATTACGTAATCTCTAATTTCATTCTGCAATTAAACTTTAAAAAATCTTTTTTGAAGGTTATTTAAGATATTAAGAAGTGATTAAGATTTTCAGGTTTTCAGACGATAAATATTCATTTTAAAGGAATAAAGATTAAATTTTTAATAATTAGAAATCTCTTTCGTTATGTTAAAGAAACCACTTTGATAGCTTCAAAAAAGTATATTACGTCATTTGTATTGGAATAAACAACTGATTTCTTTAAAAAAATTTCTTCCCATCTGTTACAGAAGTTTTACAATTTAAATGTGAATTTCCTGAAGCTAAGAGTCACATAGTCTTATACAGCCTACAGTATAAAATACAAGCTCGGATATAGGTTTGATATTCATATATACATAAGCGAATTTTGTTCACTTTTACGATGCAAAAAGCACTTTAAGTTAAGATGTCCATTATTCTTTCATAAAATACTTCCGAACCTTTACTTTGATACTTTATAAATACTGGGATTTAAGTACTGAATAAATTTATTGGAAAAATATGATGTTTAAATGTTTGTATAAGAAGGCAAGAATGATTTTTATTTTATGTGCAGCTTATACTACAATACGTATATATCTGCTTTATATAAGTATACAAACCTTTCCAATTTACTAGCTGTTTAGTTTTACTATCTTAATCATGATGTTTCAGAAAATTCCTTCAGAAATGAAGTTCAAAGTCAATAATCACATTTTTAGAAGAAATGGAATACGTTTTCAAATGTAAGAAATTTTTTATGAAAATTTTGAGGTATCAGCAGTTATTTACCATACACAACATAATAATTACTCACATAAAAAATTTAGATTGCTCACCCGTGGTCCAGTTAGAGAAACCAGCAATTAAATTTGGAAGCAAAGTGATTAAATCCAGGAAACACAAAACACTTCAGTAAAATGCGCATGAGTTTATGCAAATGTCAAAATTACCATTCATTCATTGGGGCCGCGGTAGCCTAGTGGTCAAGGTCGTGGATAGCGGCTGGCGGTTTTCGTTCAGTCGCGGGTTCGATCCTTGGCCACCAAAGACCCGCCGTGTAGCCGGGGCTGATGCACGTTAAATCTGTTCGGGGCCCAAAGTCCTCCCGTTGGCGTGGTGTGGATGTTAGGAGAGGGGGGTGCCAGCTCAGGTGTCGTCCTCGTCACTTGACCGTGGTTCAAAATTACGAGGTCCGTCGCCAATAGCCCTCGTGTTGCTTCTAGTGCGACGTTAATAAAACTAAACTACCATTCATTCATTGAAAAATTTATACATGAAATTGCTCAAATTTAAAAAAAAAAAAAAAAAAAGAAAAGTATAAAATTGTTATTGTATCAAACATTTAGTTCATTTGTCTCAGCATTGCTGAAAATACCTCTAATTTCGAAATATCAAACTGTGAAGCTCAAAAGAAAAGAATATTATACGGAGACTTTCATCAGCTGTAAAGACATTCTCAGTATTTTTAGTTTTCGAATTTCAATGAAAAATAATTAATTCAGAAATGGCATTTTAGGCCAATAGAATTCAATCAATCAAGAGCAGTATTCTAATATAGACATTTTCACAATACAATGTATTTTGTGTTCTAAATACACTATCCTCTACTTTAACACGATTTTCTAAGCATAATTTTGTGGCAAAACTCTATGCATCTAGTGTATTAAAGAAACCTTATGTAAATGGAGATCCCAGTATTTATTCCTGCTCTGTTTATTACCCGACATTTTAATTAAAAAAATCATTCTGACTCATAATGGCGAACGGAAGATTAGATGTAATAATAAAATAGAGTTCGGCTGAAAGGGTGAGATGATATGAGAAACATATGTTTCAAGCACATGAGCACAACGATGATTAGCACGAGAAAATGTTAATTAATTTAGTTCTCAGGGGTAGACAGCATTTCAGTTTGACTTCACAAATAAATCAAATTCGACAAACGTGCACGGTATGTCGACATATATAGAGCACAAGTTATTTACCATACACAGCATAATAATTACTCGCAAAAAAATTTCAGACTGTTCGCCCGCGTTCCACGTTAATTGTTACACAAAAAGACTTCGTGCGTTCGCGTTCGAGCTTGTAGGACTTTTTTGGACTCACAATGCATTCGAAT
>BMAW01010290.1:0-13952 GCA_019974015.1 Nephila pilipes
CAATTGAACAGGATTCGAACTAACAATTCCATCCCGGCTACGAGTTTGCGACCTCACTCGTCAGCTGGCGTGGCCCTTTTGTGATTAAATATTATCAAAAGTGAGATTTAAGAAATAACTTTTAACTTAATTGAACATGTTTCAAAACTGCTGAGTAAATCTTAAGTACGTCAAATTAAGGCAAAACCTTCAGCTAATTCATGCATTCCAATGAAAATAATGTGTAACACTTTTTTTCATATCAAATATTTCTGTGAATCTTTAATCTTTAGAAATAAGAAAGAAAAAAATTTGGTTTTTTTTTAATATCTTTTTTGTTTTCAAGTGAAACGTATATCCTAAATTGAAAAGTTCTTGTAACAATGCTTTTCAAATGTCTGTTTTAAAAATGTGAAGTGAATTCTACTTTTAAAAATTTTAGGATTTTAAATGAGATTTTTTTTTTGTTTATTTTTTTTCCTTTTCTTTTTATTTAAAATGTATCAGTTTTAATCTATTTTTATTCTACTCTTTTTTTTTTTTTATTGTTTTATGTGTTAAGTGATTTTTAAATAAATTGTGTGTTATTCTTCGAAACAGTTCTGGTCAATACAAAGAGCCAAATTGTATGCCTTACAGATAGTAGTTCTTTTTCTTTGTATATTCTTTTTCGCACACTATGTGTACTTTTTTCTTTTCTTTTCGTCAATTGGCCAATGAAAAAATTTACTATCATTTGTCTTCATTTTTTATTACTGAAGGCTCTGCAATTTTATAATTTAATTTTCCTATCAGAGATGTTATTAAATTCATTCTAAATTCTTTTAAATTGAGTTTTTAACTTAGTTTGGCGCTACTTAAATATCAGAAACACAACAACATTGATGAGGCTAAATAATAATTTTTTGTCAATTTCCTAGTTCGTCTTGCAAAAGTGTAGGTGGATGCCCTACGGTTTCCTAAATCAACGTATCCAATGTGCTTGTGGTAATCTGCTACAATTTTTTGCTTTTAAGTGATTAATTTTTTTTTTCTTTTCAGCAAAGGCACCATTAGATTTTTTTTTTGGGGTTTCTATCAACAAAATTTTCTTCATCTAAATCTTTCATAAAATTCTCAATCTCTATTTCTGCGAGAAATATCAGATTCATTCTAAAAATTCGAAGAAGAACAAGAGGAAAGAAAATTCAATCGATCTTAGACAGCGATAAGTCATCTAATGGAGCATTTTTTCGAATTTGGCTGTTCTTGAAAGTCGCCAATGATAAGGAATTCTTGCACAACTGATAACATTGGTGAAAAATATCCCCACTCAGTTACGGACAATAGAAGCAAAGTCGTAAAAAGGTCAAGGGAAAGTTGTAAAAGGGTCTGCTGGAAAAAAAAGGGGGAAAGAACTGTCTATATATAGCTTGGTACAGACGTTGTACCAGAGCCGAAGCGAGCGACAAAAATTTTTTTGGTACAGCATATGTACCGCCGATGTTTAAAGGTTAAAGCACATCCACCGCGTCTATTGGCATCAAGGCTTGAACCTACGAAGCGACGGAGACCGCCAGCACTATCCCACTGCCATGACCATTAGGTTACGGCGGCAACTAATCACAATTAAAATGGAATTAATGTGCAAGGAAACTTCATAAAACAGTAGAGAATCAGAACGTAAAATTGATTCCATCATTCTTTTCAAACATATTTACGTTGTGTTTGTTTACAAACGGTGAACAGTTCATTCATTACTCAACAATACGAGCATGCCAGATGAATTGTGCATTGTCTTTTGACGTAAACCCCCTGTAACAGCTCTGCTATGCCTTACTCGAGAAAGAAGCTGCTTTGCGGAATGGCTTGTAGTCTGCCATTTGAGACCACGTTTTAAGATGCAAGTAAAGGATTTGTTAAGATATCAGATTAGACTGTAGAGTCCTACCACTTTAGAGGTGTTTGACTTCGATTTTAATAAAACTACAATTGCAACAGCGATCCATTTTATTCGCCAATTCTTACTTTCGCTTTTTACAAAATTAAGTGTTCTATTTTTATGAAGATGAAACTTTAGTCTAAATAGTAAAGCAAAAAAGTTACAGTTTAGCACAAATATGATTTCAATAGTCATGTACAAAGTACCGAGCCGAACCGACTATTTCTGTCTGGGAACTTAAACCTCTCGGGCTTTAATCCCTGTGAAATGGCTATTAGTTGGAGGTAATACTGAATTTTGGTTTTACACTTGCCCAGATGTTAAGATTAAGATATAAAAATATTAAGATTACAGAGCAAGAGCTTTTGACAATATTTAAATAAATTATTACTTTATGCTGAATATATTATTATATTATAAGGATATCACTAGTTAAAGTACTAGTGGTGTAAGATTAATCAAAGATAGTAGTAGGTTGAAGCTTATGATTTTAGGCTTAAGATATTGCAGCAGTAGTCTATTGAATTCCTGCTTGCTTGTTCAGTTTGGTTATAGTGCCTAAACTAAACTAGTGTAAAAGGAGATGTTTCTAATTTTGTGAAGTCATTTTCTTTCATCGTGACAGCTTGTTAGAACATAAAATTATGGAATAAAGTAAACGCAGATTTGAAAAAATAAAAGCATGAAAAAAGTGTTTATTTGAAAGTCAAGAAAAGAGGGAAAATTAAGAAAAAGAAAGCATATAATTTATCTATTTACCTTCGGTCATTAGAACTACTATTGCACGAGTACTTTGCCGTTCTTTTGCCCATTTCCTTCCCAGAAGAGAGAGCTTTCTTCGTTTACTAATTTCGATTTCAATCGATGGGCCCCTTAAATATGCATATCTACAGTATACTATCTATATACAGTAGATATGTTTCCAAAGAATGCGTGTAAAAAATTCACATATAAAAAGTGTCGCAACTATGGTAAAATAGAAGATAATATTTACAGTCCTAAGAATCAGCAAAAATAATTCAACGAACCATGAATTTTCATGTTAGGATCTCAAAGATTTAATTTCATAACGATTCAACAAATATCATGCAAAGTAAAATATCCTTTAGCGAGAGAGAACAACGAGCCACTAATTCGTGAACACAAAAATTAGGGATATAATATAAGTCAGACAAAAAGATTTTATATGTTGTCATTTTTCCAACAGTATACGTATACGTTTGCGCAGGATTGCAACATCATTGCTATAGTTAGAAATGCCTTGGTCTTCGTGCTTCATTGGTGAAATTTTTTCTGTAATCTCTTCAACAAAATTAGGATAAATCTTTTGTAGTGTGCCGATGTTTCTGTATATTTAGGAAAGAAAATTTTTAATAAAGATTTAATCGCTGTTGTAACAAAGTTGTATGTACTTATTGTAAGCCACCACAGTTACTTTCATATTTTAAAATTCCTTAATTTTAATTATTCTAAATTCAGGATAGGTCGGAAGGAAACGTTTTGAAAGCGAAACAGCGAAACGCAAAAGATCGGTGGAAAAGCAAGAATCTATTAACAAATTACCGAAACTCACTCAATTTTTCATTAATACAAATTCTGCGTAGACATCTATCGCTACCACTTCTACAAGTATATCCAATAATGTACCTGAAGTTGAAGAACAGGGACGAATAGACTATTTCAAGAAAAAAATATATCCGTGTCATGTGCAAGACGTTCTATGAATTTAATTGGCATTCAAGCATTAAAATGTAACTATAATGTAACAATTTACTTTGATTATGTCCGAAATCTTTATAAAAAAGATTAATAAGAAATATAATCCTACAAATGCAGATGAAGAACAGTTGTTGAATGTTAGGATTGGAAATGGAATCAACACACTCTATACATACATGTATAGTGAAAGACTATTCACAGCGCTTCCCTATATAGAAATAACAATTAGATTTTCCTTATCAATGATGATTACTAGCGCGAGTGATGAGCATTCATTTTCAAATCTCAAACTGGTCAAAAATGAATTGAGAAATAGTATCACTTAACCACGTTTGAATAATTTAAGCTTCATGAGCATTGAAAAAGAAATATTGTTAAAAATTGATTTTGAAGACCCAAATAATAATTTTGCGAATTTAAAACGTAGAAAACGAATATTCACATAAAAACTCATTTTACTATGGATTGCTTTTATTGAACTGTACATGTATATACACCAAATTAGATTCAAGTTCGCTAATGAATCCTATTTTTTCCTAAGGGCCCAACCCTCAAGAAGTCTTAAGACGTTCCTGCTCCTACTCGTAAGATTTTAGATCAACTTAAAACAGAAAATACGAATATAAACATGGAGTTGGATTACGGTAACAACTTATACAATGATTTTGAGCCACACTTTTAAAGAAAATGGAATATTAATGAAATTTTTTCTTGTAATACATACACAGACATATATGTGTATATATATATGTGTGTGTGTGTGCGTGTACATATATATATGTGTGTGCGTGTACATATATATATATAGATATATCTATATAAATTTATATTATTTACTTATAATCACGAAACTCTACGAGTACTATGCCATTTCAATGCAATGATTAACGATAAATTGATATTCAATGCAATGCATAACAATTTATCGTAATGTGCGTATTGTGGACGGAAATTTCGATTGAATTTTAGTTAGTGATTGGATGTATAATGTTAAATTATATTGCAACGACATTTTCAAAGACGAACAAATTTCTTCAAATCAAATACGTGGAGTAAATTAAAAAATTAAGGATTTTTCATTAAATTATTCCAGTGTATTTTCCAAAGATTTCTTCCTTTTAATTTAAGTTCCATTCGGTAAATATAAGATTTTAATTCTGAAGTTCTCTTAATACCAGAGGCCAAAACGGTTGAAATGTAGAGCTAACTGATTCCTAATCTGAAAGATAAATTGCCCACAGGTTCAAGTGCTCTGTATCATACTCAACACAGTAGAAAAGGGGGTGAAGGGCTCTAGGATGAGCTTTTATTTAGAGTACCAGCGGCCAATTCGAGCCGCTCTTTCTCCGTTTGAGTACATTGAATGAGAAGGTTACAAAAAATAGAAAAACATAAGAAACAATAGTTTTACAATCAATCTGGGAAGAGGCTAGGACATTGAGTGGCTAGATGAGGGAATCTGTAGGTAGTAGAGGGTCCAGGATCAGTTTGCTGTTGAATTGAAGGGTTAGAGTGCAGTCTGACAGATTTCTGGAAATTGACAGAGTTTTTCCTGATTTGATTTGGGATGGAGGGAATTCGTAAATCATCATGTAATACACGTCTGGGGATGCAGACTGGAGCACTGGCAATAATGCGGAGCGCTCTGTTCTGTAGACTTTCTGACAAGTTGAAAGATTATTGATGTTCCTGGTGGAGGTGGCACCTTCGCTATGAGCATAGAGGAGGGCGGAAATTGAAAGATAAACTGATCTCTTGTTTTAGGAGATTTAGCATGGAGGTTCTTTTGGTAGAGGCATGAGGAAGCACAGTCTTTTTTTAATTTTCTTTGAACTTCTAATATATATTTGGTTAAAATTAAGAAAAGCAAGGTCGATGATAATCCCGAGATATTTAGTACTTTAGCCCATGGAATGATTTCTTATTTCGTAGGTGAGATTTGGAAGTTTATTTTTATAATTTGCCTTTTTTTGAAGACTAATAAGCAGATTTTCAGGATTGATGGAATGCGCCAGAGTTTAAAACCAGGTCCATGGATTTATTGAGGTAGGATTTTTTTTTCGGTGCAGGTGCTGGGATTAGCAGGCCTTTGATGATGGCAGAAGCGTCATCGGCGTAGAAATAGTGAAGGTGGGGTGGGGGAGTCGTACGTGAAGATAGAAAATAAAAGAGGGCTGCCATACTATCTTGCCATGCAGCGTACCTGCCCTAAATATTTCCTATTCTTGAATGGCATTCTGAATTTTCACCTGAAGGATTCTGTCGCTTTAAACAAGTATTTGATTGACTAAGGTATGGTGGGAAATTGAGGGAGATGAGTTTGAATAATCCGTCATACGCGGTCGAAAGCCTTTTCGACGTCGAGAAAGAACAACGACCGAAGTCTGGTTACTATTGAAGCCGAGATAATTTTGTTGGAGTGGAGGAGTTGATGCGACGTCAGAAATATGAGCCCAGGAAACCATGTTGCTCTGGGGAGGATGTTATTAGTCGTGACATGAAGTTCTAATCTATTGAGGAGGATTTTTTAATTTTTGCTATAGATAGAAATCAGGCTGATTGGGCGGTAGTTCAATGGAAGGGGAGTGATCTTTATCAACTGGTCACGTGATGATAGGTGTTCCATGCAGGAGAGAAGTGAGTAGGCATATCTGTTTAGAAGTCTTGGTGAGGTGATGTACCGCCTTGAGGAAAAGAATTACGGGTACTATGTTCTTGATTTGGTCTTTACAGGGGCCTTGGCCACTGTTTTCTATCGTGGAACCAAGTTCTGACGGGGAAGTGAGGCGTGGAGCTTCACTATGAGTGGGGAGTAGTTATCAACTTTTCTTTCAAATTTTTTTTTCGATGTGGAGTCAAAATAGTTCTGTCTTCTTGAAAGAGAACCTTCGAAACATCAATAAAAATATTGGCTTTGCAATATAAGCAAGACACAGAACAATAGGAGAAATGGGTTTTAAGGAGTTTTTTTTTTTTTTTGACTAGCTGGACAATTGGTCTTCCGTAGATGCTTCAGAGAGTGCTTTGTTCCATTTCTGATTGTTATGATTTGCGATGTCCTTCTTGATTTCTCTTTGGATTTGATTTAGAATTTTTTTGATGGGAGGAAATCTGGAGGTTTGCCATTGCTTACGGATAATGTTTTTTTCTTTAATTTTCATGATGATGTGAGGAGGGAGGTCAGAGATTGGATGCTGGATGAATTTTACTTTACTAGACTGATTGATCGCTTGCGTGATGTTTTCTGTGAACTGAGCTATTGAGGAGTTGATTTCATCTGTTTTGGATATTTTTGGGTTCCCTTCTATAGAGGAGTCAAGGATAGATTGGAATTTAAACCAGTTGGTAAATAACTTGGTGGATCTTGGTTTACTGTGGTGTTGAAGTTGGATGGTGACGAATATAGGGTTGTGATCACTAGAGAGAAGTGGTTCAGTCCAGATTGCGGTGTTACTCAGTCCTTTGGTGATAGCAAAGTCGATAGTGGCAGGGCGGGATCTTGCATTCGGAGGGATTCTTGTGGGTTCGTTGGGCACCAGGATGTCGAGGTCGGAAGACTGAGTGAGGTTGTAGATTTTGGTTCCGGTAGGGTTGGGTTGACCGTTGTTCCAGGATCTGTGTTTCGCGTTGAAGTCTCCTATTGCAATGCATGAATTGTTACTTCTGAAGATTTTTAGGAGGTCAAGGATAGAGCTGTCTTGTTGTTTCGGAGGCCGGTAAATGGAGCTGATAGTGATGGGATTCAGATCATCTTCTATTATGATGGAGGTGTTTTCTATTGAGTTGGTGAAGAAGTTTCTATTATGATGAGGGATGGAGTTCTTGATGAAGAGAGCGGTACCTCTTCCGCGGTGGGTGAGCCGGTAAGATCTGTGACAGGTAAAATTAGGGATGTTGAAGTCGATGGCAGGTTTTAAATTAGTCTCTTGGACTGCTATGATGTCGGGATTTTCTTTTTCGATGAGATCGAGAAATTCATCTTTTTTGGAAATGATTCCATCAGCATTCCAGCTGATGATCAGTAATGAGGTGCGGTTGGAGTTAGGAGCACTAAACATTGTATTCTTCTTTGAGGAGGGCCATAATTTCCTTTAGCTTCTGGGATCTGGATTTGTTTGAGGTGGAAATAGCGATGAAATTTTGAAGGATGTCAAACATCTCTATGACTTGAGGGTTCTTTAGCTGATCAAAAGTGTCTAGAGGGTCTTGTAGGTTGCTAAGGGGGGCTTGTGTTGGGGTGCTTGACTCCGGTATGCCTTGGGTGGTTGGGATAACTTTGGTGGCCGCAGCTTGAGCGTATTAAGTTGGAGTGGTGTGGATAACTGGGCGGTTGATGCGCAGGGGTTGTCTTTTTTCCTTTAGTATGGTCTTTAGGCGGATCCGTTCTTCCGTTTGGCTCTTCATTTTTTCGGCTTTAGATGGTCTGTTCAGAGGGTTCATGGGACACTGGAGATAATTGGAGGTGTGGGCACCGTTACAGTGGCAGCAGGTGGGGGCGACTTCTTTCGGCTTTGCGCAGTCCTTGGTAAGATGGTTTTTCCCGCATTTCACACATTTGGGATTCCGTGTGCAGTATCTGGAGTTGTGAAAGAAGCCTTGACATCGGTGGCATTGGGCAGGTCCTATTTTTTTTCTCAGAGCTTCGACCTCTATTTTTAGAGAACAGATTTCAGTGAGATTAAAAATCTCTTTGTTTTCGTCGGTTTTCTTCAGGGTGACCAGGAAGAGAGGCATGGGCGTGTCGTTCCGTTTGTTGGTCATAATATGACATTCCTCAGCATGAATGTTGAGCTCATCTAAGTCTTGCAGGATTTCTTGGACTGGGGTGTCAATGGGCATGCCGCGAATGACGGCTCTGATCATTTTGTCCTCCGGTAGCTGGTAAGTGTAGTGCTGAAGGTTTTCCTGGGAGATGAAACTTCTGATTTGGTGGTAGGCTGCTGCAGTCTGAGGGTAGACACGAAGGCTGGAGCCGATCAGTTTGCCAGTTAAATTGAGTTGGGTGAGGTTTTTTAATTTTTTGAGAAGAGTAGTGGAGTTCTGGATATTGTCGATGGTGATAGGGGGGGCATACTGCTTCTTCGGTGGAGGTGTGGTGACGTCCTCGTCGTCGGAGATGTATTCTTCGCGTTCGTCAACAGAGAGGTTATTGAATCTATTGGTAGATGATTCAATCGCATCATTTGTGGTCCTCTGCTTCTTAGCACCTTGGCTTGCGGGAGTGGATCTGTCGTTTTTATTTTTTTTTACTTGAGACGGTTTTGAACGGTTGAGTAGCGTCTGCCAGTCCAATGGAGTTTAGGTAGGAGAGACTTTGATCATGCAGGCTCTTGTACTTGCGGGTGGCTTCTTCCATTAGTTCTCTAAGGAAGTGCTGGTATTTATCCTTTTCAGCTTCGCTCGGAAAGTTGACAGAGTTAATCCTGGTCTCCTGACCACGTAGGGCTCGGATTGCTTCGAGGGTTCCATCAATAGTAGTTTGATTTGCAACGTAAACTGCTAAGCTGTTTAAATCCAGAGGGCCGGAATTCATCGGAGAATCTTCGGATTCGGAGTCCCAGCATTGATCCATTTCGTTATCGTCAGCATGTGACGTAGCAGCCACCGCGTCCTGAGAAGGACGAACAGAAACCTGTTTTTTCAGTGGTGCGCTTGAAGGGGGAGACGGGTTAGACATCCTGCGGAGAGCAGCGGCGTCGACTTCATTCATCAGGAGCTTCCTTAATTCCATGTCCTCGTTGTTCCCTTGCTGTCTCTTATTCTCGATCTTGTGATACTTGTCATACGCGATTTTGGTACATTTTTTTTAAAGAAATGCGGCATTAACATCTTTTTTGTTATTTTGCGAAATTCGCTAATTTTATTCTACTCTGTTTGTTAATCAAGGCACCGTTTACGAATTTTAACTATGTGTTATATACATTTCTTGATTGTTAAAAATGTATTCGCCTTCATATCTAATCTATATCAAAAGTTGGAAATTTCTTAGAGACGCTACAGCTATGGGGAGTTCTTTAATTCGCTGTTGAATTTTACATATAGGCTAACATTCCATTAATTCATTTTGGCGAATTCCACTTTCAAGAGACTTAGAGATTACGTTTGTTTTGAAACTATGCATGCAGATTATCCGAAAGTAATGCAATTGAAAAATTGATATTTTCAAAAGTGACGTGAATAAAATAAGTGAAGTTAAAGTATCGAATGTGGCTTTAAATTTTAATTTCCTTTCCGCTTTTTCGAAGCATTCATACTGATGGAGCTAAAGAAATGTGTTTTCTCTAAATTTTAAATAAAGAAATGAGCATTAAAGAAATGCGCATTATAGTTAAAATAAAGTTAATGACTAATTAATTAGAATATAGTACTAAAAAATATGGCAATATTACAAAACTGCATATATGATATAATTAATGACTCTTTTTTTTCACAGAAGAAAATGTATCAGATTATTCAATAGTCATATTTATTCAATTTTTACCCTCCAGTTTCAGAAATTTTTATCGTAAGGCATACGTATTCTTACAACTTCCTTTAGTGACCAACCAGAAGACCTGAACAAAGTACCAAGCGATAGAAAATAGTCACGAAGCTGAAACTGAAAGAAACCTTTAGTTAAGGCGTTAAAAAAAGTTTTGTTCAAAAAAATATGTGACATATATATCAGTTATTACAAAAGCTACATTTAACGAATTAATTTTGTATTTTCGTAATATTTTTAAGCTAATTCAAAGAATTTTTATTGTCATCATACATAGGATTTGTACATTCATTAATTCCCATCTCTATAAATAATTATATCATCGTTTTTTAAAACCTAAAACCAGTCAACTAAAAAGAATATATTATTACTCCAAATATTTAATAAGTAATTGCCTAGAAAATATAATGAAATTCTAGATATGCTAATCCAAATTAGCATTCTAATAACCAAACAATTTATATACAAAATTTGAAATGTCCACTACAGACAGAATCAAGATGTACTTTCATAGGTCTATTCATATAAAGCAATCAATTTTAATTTTTTTCAGGTACTACATATACCATAATAGTGCACGAGCGAGCAAAGACAAGTCTTAAATCTTGCCTATTTCGCAGTCGCTTAAATTATAAATATTATAGAAATATTCTGCATCTTAAAATTAATATAAATCTTTCACTCAAATCGAGAGGGTAAGAAAAGGCCTAGGGTTATTTACACTCGAATATTTTCAATATGAGTATTATTGATGCCAATCTGATGATTAAAACAAACAAAATAGCCAATTTCAAAAATCTACACCCAACTTATATTGATAAGTTTATTGTGTTCAACCTAAAGGATGAATACTTGGAAATGTATATAAAATAGGCTCCCATTCTTCTATACCTTAACAGAAATCTTAATGTAGACTCCCTCGGAACAAAACGTTGAAATCGTTTTCATTGGCAATGTGCATTACCAATTAACAACAAGAGAATATACAGAATGTGTCATTCTTAAAATCAAAATTGAAACCTCTATTTTTGAAAATAAAACATTGTAATAACAATCTAAAGCATGTATGAGTATGAAACTCTAAGCATATAACTAAATAATAGTTATCTATGTGAGCGCTTTTCTCAGTACAAAATAGCACCACTTGTAGAAGTGTTCATGATTATTTATCGATGGAAGGTAGAGATTTTGGAATAATTTCAATTTTATGGTACCTCAGGGCGAAGAATCAAATAAATAACTGAAAGAAGAAATTAAAATTATTTTCATTAAATAAAATGTGAAACAAAATTCTCTATTTTTGTCAGAAAAATTATAATCTCTGAAATCTTCAGTCAAATGTTTCAAAATTTTGATCTTAGTACATTTTCATGATAAATGAAGCCTCGATCAATCCGGTCATGGTAGGATTCTGAGCTTGAGATTAGTTTTTCTACTGCTTTTGATACTTACGCATATTGTAAGGTTAACCTTAACAACAGTGATAAGTACTTTTTAAATTTTGAACCAGTAAAAGAGTTAGTAATAAATCATTACTTGTTATTTGATGAAACATAAGGAGTATTCATAAATTTAAATTAAATAATTTTAAATGTTACAACATATGACTGCGCTTATAACAATTTATCAATAATTATCAACTTCAGCTTGAATATTTTATACCTTTGAAAATAAGTAGCAGGTGTGAAAACTTTCATTCGGTAATCACAGCAAACAGTGATCTTGGACGAGAATCTGAAAATAAACCTGTTTTAAAACCAGGGGTGTGGTACTAGCTCCACGATATACAATGAAACACTTCTAGTTTGCCATCTTATAACTAAAATCAATTACTTTAGCCTATATTAAACTTATTTTACAACATATATTATTTTCAATCGGGTTCATTTAAAACTACAATAATTTAACATAATAAGGTACGAACTTCAAAATATATTTTCTTTATCGTAATTAACATTTTAAATTGCGTAACTCGTTTTAAAATATGGTTATATAATATGAGAAAAATCCTCAATAAGTTTTATAAAATAAACCAGTAATTAAAGACATTTGCTTGATTCTAATTTTAGTGAAAAGGATTTGTTCTTCAAATATCGTTTACGTACGCTTTGAGTGGAATATAATATTTTGGTCATCATCATCAAGTCACAAAGCTAAATTATAATATTCTATTAACCGATATGTTTTCTAGAAAGGCACTAAATTATCTAGTTTGTGTTAGAAAATGTATTCTTATCGATAGTAAATAAAAATTCAAATGAAAGCATATGCCTGGTGAGCATTGGTGACCCATTAAATTTTAGATGGGCTCTCAAACTACTCAAATCAGGCTTGTAGGTAAATACTTAAAATTGTTACAGATAAAAAGCATATTATTCTTTATCGTGCTTTGGAAAATCTTTTCTCATCCTGAAATTGACAAATTTCGGTGATATGTACTAACTCGTCATTGAAGAGCTTCCCTTTTCAAATCTGACAACGATAAGAATATCGGAATAACTAAAAACAACTAAAATGTATATTCAACAAAGTATGAGTTCAATGTATAAGTTCAAACCATTCCGCTAGTTATTTAACATAATCTAAGAGTTCGCCGTAATCTGAATAAGAATTTTATCATCAGTTATGTCCTAAATTCGTTTCATTTTAAATCTTTTCATGTGTGAAATTTATTCGTCGTTGAAATCTAAAATTAGTTACTTATATTATAAGATATAAAAACAACGTTAATCTTTTCACCACAATTTGAAAGTTATATACACTCATCTTTAACAAACGAAAGTGTTGACCTTTTTGCAATACCTTATGGTCCTCATTGAATACATTTCCTTTTTAAAGAGGAAGGTTGGTGTGGTGTTCTAAATGACATTTTGAAATATAATAGATTTATTACCTTCAGCCTTCTTCACCTCAATTGAAGTGCCTTCATCTAACAGATGTTTATTAACTACACATCTGCTAGAAGCGAACGGATTATTTTCTTTGATGGCTGCTTATGTTAAGTCTTTCATGTTCATTTCTTTGAGGTTCAGTTCCCAAGCCCAGATCAGGCTTCTTTGATGAGATCTTGATTGAATGGTTAGCCTGTGTCGATCTCATATCAGTCAGTCGATATATTTTTACTAAAATGTCTTCAGCTTTAAATTAAGGCCTCTTTCCAGTTCATAAGTTCGTTTTTATATGAATTATATTAGTGGAAGGGTCGGAGGACAATGGAACCATCAACATGGGAGAATTATACACAACTCAGATAGAGTTCTGATTCATGCATATCACCTGTTCAGCATGGTTATCAGACAGTTGAGATAACAAAGTCAAATTCAGTTAGTTAATGGGCTATTACATGTTGCTGGATCAATCTGACGTTTTCCATTGACGGATGGATAGGAATGATTGATTCATATCAATAATTTCTATTATTGAGTTCAGAATAAGGGTCAGTGGGTTCCCAAATTGTAATTATGATAAAGGTTCAGTCAGATCAGGGCATCCTCTTGAAAATCTTATTGTCTAGCTCTATTCATAAAATAAGGCTTGACTTCAGAAAAAGGTGTTTAAAACCAGCTAGATTTAAATTAAAATATTGCAATTTTTATTACATTGACATTAATAAATTCTCATGTGATGAGATTCAATGTTTTTGTTATTTCTCTTATTCACTTCACAAATGAAGACAGGAAGTACTTATAACATTTATTCTTAGCACTTTCTTGTCCTAGTTTTTATATAAAGTGTTTCTGAAAAATTGAGTTCTCTGCTGAGATTGTGGTCTCTTGTCCTTTGTGTTGTGGTTTTTCGTCAAACTCATCCATGCGTGGAATTTCAGGTTACTAGTGGACACATTCTACCATG
>BMAW01010300.1:0-19434 GCA_019974015.1 Nephila pilipes
AACTTTAATTTTAGAAGAACAATAAGAATCTGAAATAAGTTCTTCGTGCCTTCTTCCAGCTGACTCTGAGGGAGAAAAAAAAATGGAACCTAATGAAAGCGTTTCATAAACATAGATTCCAGGGCCGCAATTAAGGTCAGCCACGAAATGCTCTGCTGCGATAGGATCGGACACGCCAGACGTAATAACGGCCGCTTTCTAATCACCTGTTTCCTCATTATCCAGTCCTTGGCTCCCGATCTCTCTGCTGACCCCACCCTTGCATCGATGGAGAAAAAGTTTCGCTTTCACTGCGCGCTTCTTATGAGTTTTCGCTTCGTTAGTATTTCTTTCAATTCCTTTCACCTGTATTTGAGAGCATCATCTGCCCATGAATACGCAAAACAAATGTTGAAAGCAATGCGAGGAATTATATATATATAAAGAGAAAACTTTTTTCTTCTTTTCACGTATATATCATTACGCTCTTACTCTAACTAAACTAACTACTTTTAACTTTACTTAAGGCTCTCCTTGTTTTTCACCTATTCGCTAAGCTTCTTTTCTTTTTCACTATACCCAATATAACTTCTTATTATTACTTTAACACTCAAAAATCATATCACTTCGTTTCTTCTTTATGGTAGCTTACATATCTAAATATTTTCTCTTAAAGTTCATATGAGATCAGATACACTTTTTAATAACAATAACAACTTAATTTATTCAGCCAACACAGTTCCTGTCGCATTACCTTGGTGATCAGTGCAGTTTACAGTTATCACTCAATCACCCCACGATTCACAATTTTTTCGAGTTTACGTCCGCTTCATTCGGAGAATTAGTCTGATCTGCCTGAGGGGATCGTATAACATCCCATGCTCACTTCTTTATAAGAAAAATGCTCCCTTCAGGCGGGTTTTAAGCACGAGAGATAACACACACGCACGTACGCACACGCACACACACACACACACACACACACACACACACATATATATATATATATATATATATATATATATATATATATATATATATATATACTTCGGATCAATGAAAATAGCCCTCCAAAAAGGAAGTGAGCTACTTTAGCGAAACTTTTCAAAGTAGTTCAATGATGTCCGATATGATAACGATCCATGTTTGGTGCCAATGCGCATCACCACACCCCTGCAAGGGCACTGCTTTCAGGAAGAGGGGCCTACATAAACCGGCTCATTGTGGAAGATCCATAAACCTAATGATCCAATTCCAACTCTACAAAGGCATTAGTAAGCAAAGAATGCCAGGTAAATGTGTTAGAAGACACTTAGAACAATTAAGCGAGATATAGCGAGAGGGGCCTCATCATTGGCATTAAAATCGCAGGCTGGTCGACGCGCCGTGGTTGCTCGCAAGATCGATCGTTCAAAGTGGGCCGTCAAAATATGTTGGGAGCAGTGGACACGAGATGGTACCCACACGTGGAAAACCGAGTCCGAAGTGACCAGGGAGACGATGAGACTGGAAGATCTAAATGTCGTACACAAGCGCTCGTGGATTCACAGTGATTCGTTCCATAATGCAATTAGATAAAGGGCTGCCAGTTGTTCTACAAACTATTTCCAAGCTCCTTGAGAAAGCAAATCTGTAATCCAAGCGCCCTTTACTCGAACTGCCTTTAACCCGAAACATCGGGAGCAGAGCCTACTCTGGTGCCTTGCCAGGGCGACTTGGAATGCCACAGATCGACAAAACTTGATTTTTAGTGATGAATTCTGGTTCGTTCTAGGGACAGATGATAATCGTGTACAGGTGTAGAGGCGCCAAGGTGAACGGAACAGTTCCACCCACACTGTCGTATGACGCCTTGATGAAATTTTTCAACCTCACGTAGGACCGTTCTTAAATGGTCATCCGGATGCATTTTTTCAGTAAGATAATGCTCGTCCCCAAACAGCAATAGTAGCTTAAGCATTTTGACTCCATGTTCACACTCGCTCCCCGGATCCCCCTCCCCGGATTTACCCCTATAGAGCCTTTGTGGAATCAGCTGAAACGCCTGATACCCCCTTGTTATTTTGTGCGTGATTTGGAGGTCTCTGTTTAAATTTGTGGGCCCACCTGCCCCAGGAATATATCCGACGTCTAATCAACTCATGTTGCATCATGCATTGCAGCAGAAAGCGATCCTATGTGCTATTGGAGTCGCACTATATTTTCCTAATTGTAAACACTGTATTTGTTAACTGTCTTGATATTTTGATCAAATGAATCTCTCACCTGAATCATCAAATGTATTTAATTTCATTTCAATCCAAAGTCCTAATCTTGATACGCTATTTTCGATATTCTTGAGTTTATAAGCAAGGTAGACTAAAATGAAATTGGATTAATGCTATAAGAACTTTCATATCTTATTCTTCCCAATTTCCTTATTATCCTCTTCAATCTACTCCTCCCCCTCCAAAATCCCTACAATGCTTCATGCGAATTTTTCGTTTGACAACTGATGTTGGGAGTGATTTTCCAAGGCATGTTCGATGTACCCGTCACTTTTTCTCAACTGCTTTAAAGAAAAAGCATTCAAATCTCGTTACTTTCAGTGTTCATTTAAGTTTAGGGTATGAAAAAAGGTCGTACTTAGAGATAATAACCACAATTTCTTAAGTCAGTACGAATTCATACTAACCAACTTTTGTGTTTGAAATACTCGTTTTTGGTTCACCACTATTTTAGAATTAAGAACTAAATTTAATAAAAAAAAGGGGGGGGGATTTAATTTATTTTGGTATGCCTGATTTCATATGCATCAATTAAAAAGTAAAAGGTTACAAAATTTATAAAAAGTGGAGCAAAATACAAACTTACCAAAAAGATTACTATATCTATAAAAGATGGCAGATAAGTAAATTAGAAGCAATAAAAAAAAGTGATGCACACACACATACAAAATATAAAGGCAAATAAACATTAATACATAATAAAATCCGTAGTGAATCAAAAGATATTTAAAATTATTAACAAATTTTTTTCGAAAACACTAAAAACTAAAATTATTAATCATTACATCTTAAAAAATATTATTTTTAAAATAAAGAAAAGGTATGTAACAAGAAGAATTTTTACAGAAAAACGTCAAAAAATAATTGGAAAAAAAAACTGCTACGAATATGAGCAAAATGGAAATAAAGCTATATAATACTGCCGCTAGATTAGGATAGTGGTACTTTGCTTAAATATGTTTCATTGGTCAACATTTCTTTTTCAGTAATAACTTTATTAAATAAAGACACAAGACTAATAAATCAAAATGAGTAAGAAAAGTCAGCAAAAATCAAAGATGAGAAAATAAAGGAAAATATGAGGGAACATTTAATATTTAAATCAGAACTCAATATAAACTACAACATACAAAATTAGAAGCACTAATACACAAAAAAATTAATTAAATGTAAGTGATAAAACTGGAATATAACTCAACCATCTTTAAACATCTTTAATTATATAATTACAGATACCACTAAAAACTCGAAACATTAAACATAACGATAGTATCTCGCTCTATGAATTAGAATGAGAATTAAGAAAAATACGACTTCAAAATTAAAAATTAGAAATTTTTTAAACTATAAGATTATAAAATTTAAAAAATAAAAAAATAAAACCAACTAGAAATTAAATACAGAAAGAAATTGAATTATTCTGCTTCCTAATATTAAAAATTAATCTGTTCTACATTTTTTTTATTTCAACTTTGTGTTCAATTGAATTTAATTGAATAATCAGCCCTAGCTCAAGTATGAAAGAATATATTTAAGTTACTTTGAAAGTTTAATAAGGGCTTATGAACTAATTTAATATAACTAAGAATAAAATTACATAATATATCCCTATAGATACTTAAGCTTAAATTGCTACCAGAAATGGGACTATTTTAATTTATTTAATTTGGTCCCTTTTGTGAAATATTTTACTAATAATTAAGTAATTTTTTGTTAATTATTAGTAAAATATTAATTTTCCTATATAATATAGGAATATATAATTTCTTTAATTTTCCTATATAATATAGGAGTATAATTTCCTCAATTTTCCTATATAATATAGGATTATTGGTAATTATTTATATAATTAATAACACTCTTATATATAAATTTATAGTATGTGTTTTACTAGAACATTTAAGAAGAAACAGTAAAACTTCAGGCTTAGGAAAAGAATAGGGTGATGTCTTCAACGGTTTCCTAAAAAAAATTTGCTTTTTGAGTTTATTTTATTAATTGTCTTACAATCATGGTGGACATTTAATGAAGAAAAAATCCCCAATTTCTTTCTTACATCAGTAATATTTACTTATTCATTTTCTTTCAAAACAGGTATAAATAAAACGTATGTTTAAAAATCTAAACAAGCATTTCCTAGGAAAATGGCTTAGCTTAGAAAAGGTTATTCGTAGCATTAGGGAATATATATATTAGAAATTTAATAAAAATACGAAACCTGAAAAATCTAAAGATAAAAGTTTCAAGACAAAAATTTTACCTTACAACTCGTTATTTTAAATAATCATCTAAATCTATGATAACAATATATTTTCCAAAACTAACAAACTAATTACTAAGCTTATATAACAGAATGAACTGAACTATAAATTAATATTAAAGAAAATTGTCGGAGTAAGGGGACGTAAGCTTATAAATAAATTTTTCTCAAAAACGCCCGGAATTTGTTTCAAATTACTTATCATTTATTTCTTTATTGAATTTCTATAATAATAAGGAGTTATTTATAAACTTTTGTAATTTTAATTTCATGTAACAGTTACGATTAATAGAATATATATCGTAGTATGTCCATCCAATAAGGAAAAAGTTAAATGTGTCTTTAATTTAATTTTAATATGATAAATTTATATATATATATACATATATATAAATATATAAAAAAATAATTTCTTTTCTATTAGAAAATTATTTCTATAATTAAATATACTTTCGTAAACTATTAAATAATAATCCTTATATAGATTCTTTTTAAAAGTTAAATTAGGATATTTTGGAAAGAAATTATGGCAATATTCAGTACATAGGCGTCTGACAATATCCTGATTTTTGAGAGTCGCGTTATGTTTTTTTTTTATATGACACTTTTATTCATTGTAATTTTTTTTTCCAAAATCCTAAATATTTTCCTCATAAAAATGTATAAATTTACACCTTAAATCTTCAGCAGTTTAAACAAACCTAATTTTCTATAAAATCTTGTATGAAATATTACGTACTATTTGATTGGTAATATTTAAAAAATTTAATCTGAATTTCATAAAAGCTGGTCTAAAATCAACAGTCTATTTTATTTAATGGCCTGTTCATGAGATTATAATAATTTGGTAACAAAGTGTTTCTCTTTTTTACGAAATATAATGTGCTTAAATATCAATATATATTTGTTGTTGTTGTTATAAAACAAATTTGGGAATTTTTAGAGTGGTTCTCATTCAATATAAAAATAAATAAATAATTATAAAAGTAATATAATAATAGTTAAAATAAAAAAAAGTTGTTTCGATACTCGATTTGCCCCCAAAATACTCTCTTTCAGCAATACTGACTTGGTAAACAGATGAATATTTTGAATCGAATTATTCATAGCATTCTCAAAGTAAATGCTATGCTGTATATATCTTCATATCTGAAATACAATGATGACATTATCAGTTTTCATTAAAGGACACCACGAAGTGCCTAAAATGAAAAGTACAAGGTAACCTTTGTATTCGACATAAATCACCAATCGACTTTGAATATTTTTGAAATTTATTTTGCTGGAGACACGCAGCTATCAGATTTAAGCTAGTTACTTTCCCTTTTCGGGCTTCATTGATAATATTCTCGTTTCTGAAAAAAAAAAAAGAAGAAGAAGAAAAAGTATTGAAATTCAATTTGCTAAATTCATTTTAATATGTGCAAACTATTTTCTCTTTATTTCTGTTAAGTTCTCGAAAAAGTAGAATTGCTTAAAATCAATACTATTTAGCGTAAAGTAAGTGTATTTCTAAGTCCCAGGTTCCAAGAAAGAAATTACTATCAAGAAAAAATATTCTTCGAACTATTAAGACATTTTTATGTTCACAAGCAAAACATTCAAAAGTACAAAAACGCTGCCAGTGTTAATAACGGAAAAAATAAAAATAAACGGTTCTGCCATAAAAATCAATAATTAAATTAAATAATAAAATAAGAGCGAACGATAAACTAATAAAGTAGATAACAATATTCTGTTGGGGTATTGAAATAAAAGCTAACTGTAAAATATTCAATTAAATATGAGTGCATGTGTCTTAGCAATGCAAATATACCTTAAGCATACTAAATATAATAATTATAATCAGAATGTATTACCATGTCTATCTTTTGTGTAAATTGAGCTCCAAATATCTTTTATTTTATGACAAAGAATTTTTGTTGACGTTATTTTCTCAAAACAACAACATATTAGCGCATATTAACAAATGAGAGAGTAGACGAAATTCTTTAAATTTATAACACTTTTAACTACAAGAAATCGGAACTAAAAACGGAATACGTTTTCTTTTCGAATATTGTGGTCAGAAATTATTCTTTTCAATGTAGAAATGCACTTTAATTGTAATGTTAAATATTTACTTTATATAAAGTTCCAACTAAAAATTACATTTTCGCTAATTTTATAAGATATAAAATATTATTCAAGACATTTTAAAGTGATTCTGCTTTTCAATTATTAAAGAAATTTTAATTTTTTTAAAAAGCTCATACTGAAAGAGACTAATGCATTCCGAAAACTTTTTACGAAAAGTAGTTTCTTATAAATAGTGATTCAAGTGAAACAGTTCTTTGAGAAGTTATTCATACTCTCTCGCAACCATTAATGCTGTGCAGAGAAACAAGCAGTCGAAAATTGGAATATTTGATCGAGCGTTTGGTAATTCTTACCGTTTATGACGTTAGGCGTTCGCAATTTTTTCTTCACTAACCTCGAGGACTTTATGGTAATTAGAATTGCATAAAATTACAATTTCTTCCCATCAAAAATGAAACGTGATTATATAAATCAGATGAATTGCAGTAAGTTGAATTTTTGATAGTAATATATAAATGGAATGGAATTGAAAGTAAAGCGAAGGGAGATAGAGGAAAACTGCAATCAGATAAATATTTATAAATTAGATTGAAGAGCATCATTATTAATCTTTTGGATCGAAGCTACTTTTAGTTAAAGTATTAAGATACGAATCCGCTACTATCGAGAAGTGTTCGAATCGAAACAAGTGATTTAGTAAGCTAAGATTTTATTATTGGAATATAAACTAAGATCGACCGACTTAAAAGGGATTTGAGAGAGAGTGACATTGCATATATTCTTCGAAATATAATAAATTGTTTCGTCCTATTCTTACGTTTCTTCAATTAAGGTTTTATACTTATTGGCGTTTTAACTAGATTTTAAGATGGTCATATAGAATTAAATACTGAGGGAAACGCTCACACATTTTGCTTTGTATAGTTAAATATTTATGAAGAGTAATAACTTCTACAGTGTAACATACAAACAGTACTATGTATGAGGGATATGTTGGAAACAATTTATTTGGATACCGCCAGGAGTAGCCTCGTCACGTTTAAGTGAGGGTGCACGGGTTCATGGGTATTACATTTCAGAGGACATTTAGTTCTTGAACGCGTAAGGTGGGTTTTTGCTTGTTTCGATATAGTTTGTCCTGACCCCTAGAGATGGTTAAGTGAAAGTATGGGCAGTTTGGAAGCCCCTGTATATTTTGTAAATATTTGTTTCCGCGTAATTGATGCTTAGAAATTGCAAATACATGTGGTAGAAAGCACCGCTCTCCCTCTATTCCTTGTTGGATTACTGTTCTATAACACGCAATTTGATTAAAACGTAATTTTTAACAATACTAAAAATTACAAATAAAAAAGAAATCAACATTGAAATAATGGAAAACCACGAGGGCTACGAATTATGATACGATAATATCTTCAGCACACAATTTCTTAAATTAATATTTGGTATTCAAAATATCCAAGTACTCTCTTTATGAATTTCTTATGCTATTGAGTGGAAACACAAAAATATGTGTATACGCGTATAATTAATTTCTGAAAGTTTTTTTGCGTTCTGCTTTTAATACGATATTTAATGTAATATTAAATCAGAACAATGTATCGTGTGTTTCACAATTATCACGTTGTTCATTAAAAATAAATTACTGTTAACAATTAAAAAGAATTATTGTTGTTTTACTATGCAATAAAATAAATACCTATCTGAAAAGGAAAAGCAGTGATCGCATTGATCGAGCTAACAAAATGGGGAAACAAAGATAAAAAAAATAAGCACTTCATCTCAGAAAATCATCCATATCTCTAGTCGAAGTTGATTGTAAAGAAAGGGAAGCGAGTTATATTTATGAATGACTTCTATACCTTGATTAAATAAAGTTAATTTGCGCTTAATTTTATCCTACAGCTACAACCTTTTTAATTTGTTCCGCTGATGAGGAAATAATTTGGTAATTTTTTAATAAGAACTTCCTGTTTTATAAAGATTGCACCGATGACTTTTTTTATGAATCGGATCTAGGAAGTCCTTTGTTTTTGAGTCGTATTTAGTGATTGTAATCAATGTCTTTATCGTAGCATAACCTTACCTCATGCATAACAATTAAAAGAAAACACAACATTAAATAATGTTTCGAGTTGCTTCAGGGAATTGTTCAAATAATTGTCCGATTAAATTTCAATTTCCTTCCGGTTTTTTTCCATCTTGCTTATGAGAAATGTTATACCTAACACCTATTCAATGGTATTACTACTTGTATTACCGTATTAAATTTAGAACCTGTTTTGTAAATCTGTTATATTTAAAATTTTCAAAAGCAATCTTATTCAATACCGCAAATTTCTAAGAATGAGGAAGAGAAATAAATGAAAATTCGAAATTATGAATGCAAAAATAGGAAGCATAATTAATGGACAATAGCTTTCGCGATGATCTGTATTATATTTAAAAAGTATTTGAATAATCATTACACTGCTATTTTCAAAAAAGTTTTGAAGCATTAATAAAACAACTCTCCTATTGGAGCTCAGTTACATAGACTGCATTAGTATATTTAACTAGATATGTCTTATTCTTTTTTCTTAATCTTTAAGCATTGAAAAATGAAACTAAACCAATTAAATTTATCAATCAATTACTTATTTGCTTTAATTTCTTTTAATAGTTTCGTTATTACTTATTTCATTATATCTTTCTTAATGTTCGTAAGTATTAATATAAATAACTCAGAAAAAATTCAATTTTTTATTTGTTTTTTATAATCTAATGTTTATTTTTTACCTGACAAAAATTATTTATGTACACTTAGTACGATTGATTGACCTTTTTTTTTTTTTGGCTGTAAATAGTGTAGAAACCACAATTCCATTTCTTTTCATAGTTTACTTTAATACATTTCACTTATCTTTGAACTTCAGACAAGATCAGACTCACAACTTTTTGACTAATAACAACAGTTCCTTTTATTCTTTTAAATTCTTTAGCGTTACCTCTGTGATCTATACAGTTCACCGTTAGCATACATAACATCTCATTTTTAAGTTAACTTTTGCATTACAGTGTCTTTATTCAGACAATGAACAGGCCTGATTGCATAACAACAGCAAATTTATTAAGTACTATACTCATCGCATTATTGTGCGATCCTTACTTTCGAGTTTTAACACTGACAATGAGTGGGTTACATGACTGACATTTTACACTCGCCCCTTACAAGGCACCCTCTATAGGAGGGCGGGCGAAAATAGTTTACTCTAAAATTTTTCAAAATGTAATAGTCCACATCTTATCTGAAGTGTATCAATAATATTTTAATTCAAAAATAATGAACAACTGAAATTTATATACTCATGAGCAAAATTAAGAGTATTTATTATGTTTATTTCCACAAAATGTTTGAGCCAAAAGTACTATATTCAGAGTAGAACATGTAAGAGTTCAGGGGCGTGTGTGTGGAGCAGTGGAGCTGTGGTTGTCACTATAATTAATTCAGTTCGTTACACTTGTTACCGTCCTCTAATTTTCCTTGATCACGTTTCATTTGGTTGAAAAAGAGTTAGAATTTTATGCAATTCAAATTACAAAAAGTTCTTAATGTTAATAAAGAGAAAACCACGAACAGCTCAACGTCATTTATTTGACAATCAATGATGAACTTTAAGTTATACTTGAAATCATTTCTATGTATCTTTTTTAATTTTAAGGCTATAACTTAATGTGAGTTTGTATTGTGATAAGTTTGATTGATTAAGTATGTAAGACACGCACACACATATATATATATAACATAACAATATATATGCTATATAACTCTAATATATATATGTATATAACAACTATATATATATGTAACAATATATGTAATATATATCTCTCTATATAACATGTATATATAACCAATATGTATCAATATATATCCTCTTTAATACTCCTGCTCTCATAATAACAATATGCTCTATATATAGCTCAATATATATATAATATATTTCTTCTATATAATAGCATATATAACAATATATAATATATATATAATATATGTATAACAATATATATAACATATATATACTAATATATATATTTGCTACAAGCTTTGTAGCTCCATATTCTATTTTCTTAGAAATAAGAAAATCAATAATATTAATAAATTTAAATCTTAAAATTCATATAAAAAGAATAAAGTTAAATAAAAATATGTCCGTTACGTAAGCAAATCAAAATAAAAATTGTTGGGATTCTTTATCTGGATGAAAAATAATTTAGATATAGGAATGGAGATGTCTAACGAAAAATTATTTTATCACAATTAAAAAAATAGAGATAAATTGATTTTATCGAAGAAAATTGTTTGAGATTTAAAATCAGAAAGTAATTAACCATTTATTTTTTAATAATTAGAATACTTACAATCAGAGGGATAATCAACTAGAAAATGTAAAAATGTTGAATCGAGTTAATAATTGTATCGTGTCAACTTGAAATTTCAAATGTGGTAAAAGAAATTGCTTTTCAAAAGGAATTACTAATTGAAATATCAATCATAGGCAATTTCAGTTGAGAAATCTTACATTGCAGCTCAGTTTGAACATTCAAATGAAAAGGATACAAATAGCAAAACTCGTTCAATAATTGGAAGGAAAAATAAATATCGAACTGATAAATAAAATATCTTACCTGTTCGCTTCTTGATAAGTTTAAATGCTTGTCTAATGAAGTGAAAAATTTCAGAAATGTGATTTCTCTTTTTTGAAAAAATGACACGGAACAAGAGCTTAAGTTGCAGTCACATTTTCTTTATACCACAGACTACATGTTGAATAGATTCTTTGTTTGATTAGAATCGGAAAAAGACAAAAATAATCTCAGTTTATTTCATTACGTAAAACACATAAAAATGATATTTATTTGTTAATTTAATCAATTTAAGAAACTCATTAAGAATTTTCAGTATTTTACACTTGACTGTATACTTAAAAGTAATAAAAAATTCTCATTTCATTGTAACTTTTACCAATACTTTTAGTTTTTAAAATCTTTAGCTTATAACAACTAGATTATAACAACTATACGATAGATTTGAAAGCAATAAGACTTTTGAGGATTATCTCTTACAATTTAGAAAAAATGCTAAAAATATATTAACTTAGAAAATGATAATAAAGGCTTCCAGATGTTTTGAGAAAACTTTTTTGCTTACGAATTTTCTTAAGACCTTCCAAGACCAGGGGTGACAAGGCTGTTCATGGTAATGTATCAAGAATAAATATCAACCAAAACTTCTGTTTATCTCAATAACAGCTAAAGTGGGTCAAAGTCAGGAGCTATACTTATACACTGTGTCCGATTCCAAAAGCAGTTGACCAATTATTATTTAATTTCTTTGCACCAAATTCGAATGCACTACTCCCTCGATAAACTCCAATCTTCTCTCAGTACTTTAAAATGTCTAACATCTGTATCTTATCCTTAACTTCTCAAGTTCCCAATACTTCTAATATATACGGCCAATGCTGATTTAAAAGAATCACGGTTTATCACAAAGCGAGGTTTTCATATCAAATAACGGCATAAAGTACTCCAAAGGTTGGTCGAAGGGGAAAACGTGCAAGTATCAGTTACAACACGAGAAGGAATATTAATTGCTTTAACTTTGCTAATACCTCTTCAATGATATTCAAAAATTGCCAACCTCTAGAGACAAGATTGATTTAATGAAGTGGTATTTTGGATTATCTTAAGGTTAGTTTAGGCATTTATTGTAAGTAAACATCACACTTAGGAGCAACTTGAGGGCTATTGACGATGGACCTCATAATTTTGAGCCTCGCTCAACTGACGAAGACGACACCTGAGCTGGCATTCCACTCTCCAAACTTCCACACCATCCCAAAGCGAGGAATTGGAGTTCCAATATAATCAGCCCCGCTACATGAAAGGTCTTCATTGACGTCAGGACTTGAACCTATGACTTGACTGAAATAACATTGGCCCTTGAGCTCGAGCCATGAACACTCTGCTACATTAGCCTTTAACTTAGTTGTTAACGTAATGTAGCAAATGTGTGTACGACAGAGTTATACATATAAAGGATATCTACACCTCATTTAAAGAACTTCAAATGAAATCAAGCTCAAACCACACATTCATATTGTAGTGTCTATGAATATGCAATCTTTCTATTTGGATCTTATAGCGAATAGAGTAGCCACAGTATTTGCGGAGAGTGTAAACAAAAAAATGTGAAAGTTGTAATTTGCGACTTTTTCCATTTAAAGTTTAAATAATCATAATTTTTAAGTAATATTGTGTTTTATTTACGTGATGACGAATAGTTGTTGCTTATTGGAGCTCCGGAAGTGATTTAGACGGAAACAGTCGTAAATCACAATTCTAAAATTTTATTGTTAATATTCTTTGTAACTACTGTTACCCCTCGATTCATACTAAGATCGAAATAAAAAGGTTATTTTCTACGTAGACACTACAATGTCATTGAATAAATGTACGACGGTCCTTATGTAATCGAAACATCTTTTCTCTTAAAAAATCAAAATAATTCTTGACGTTGCTCAACGGGTAATAAAGTTTCAAGATGCTACAATTATGATTAAGTGCCTGAAAGTTACATCACTTTTTTTTTTTTATTCTGATCATTTTCTTACATCATGAACCATTAAATTGAATAGTCCATTTGTTTAAATACATAACACACATCATGATAAAAATAAGGAAACGTTGAAAGAAAATTTATACACTTACAGCATTTTAAAAGGAATTTTATTAAATAAATTCGCACTTTATGACATCTGAAGCAATCGATTTTAAAACTAATAAGGGAAAAAAATATTCCATGCAAAATTTTGGGAAAAACAAAAGTAACATCGAAAGGGGATAATTTCATTTACAAAATTATTCAGTTAATTTCAGGTTAACACCCGCTTGTCGTCTTCTCGCATTGTAAAGGCGACAGCTACAGTTAAAAAGTAAGGCTTTGGTGATAATTTTTTTTAGAGGAGTACTAAAATAGATTATTGTGACAAAGTAAAAGAAAGTTAAAATGAAGAAAATAAAGTAGTAATGTGGGATATCATATATATATATATATATATATATATATATATATAAGATCAAAATAAATATTCACGCTTAAAGTTTTAATAAATTATGTATTGTTTTAAGTGTAAAAAATATTTCTTTACCTGTAAGTCCGTCTTTATGTAAAAGTGTGATTTTAAATGCTTTTTAACTTACAATTAATTGTTTTTAGTGTAGGAATTTAGGTCTAAAAACGTAATTACGTGAATTATACATGTGTGCAAACTTTTATCTAAATTTCACGGTAATTGCAAGGCTGTCCCCTTCCCATCCAAGTCCATCACTGCTTGAGCATACCAGTATTGTATTATTCGATCGAATGATAGAAAATCGGTAAAAAATTGAATACAAATATTGAGCAGGCAATACATATGTACATATGCTTAGCAAGACAAATAAAATCTTGTAAAAATACAAAAGGTTCATTAAAATGCTGTCAGGGATTGTTCTAAAATCGAAGGGTTATGCATTGATAATCGCTCGAGCTTCATAAGCAAATTCCTTGATGTAACTATTAAAATTTGCACTCTAAAGCATTTATTAAAGTACACCAAAGATTTTTAACTTTTTATTAAATTTTTAATTAATATTGCATATTTGTATTTTAATTATTTTAATGCACAATCGTGAATGAAAACGAAAGTCAAAAATGTTCAGACATGCTTTGACCCACCTAACGAGAATTTAACAAATTTTAAAAATTAAAAAAATTTTAGCGCACAATTCTGTGATAGAACACTGTTAAGAAAACAATCTCAATTGTTCTTGCATTGTTTTTAGTTCTTTCTCTTTTATTTTTAAAAAAAACGACGTAAAACACCATTTAGAATCGGAAAATAGCTTTACTATTTTTTTCCACTTTCGAAAGCAACAAAGATTCATTAATTTAAATAATGAACGCTTGCACTGAACTCCTTTCAACTTTTCTCCCTCGAATTTACTATTGTTATGAACGAATACGGAAATAAGACCCCCGTTTCATTGATTCTGATACAACAATATGATAGCTTTCAGCGAAACGAAATCTAAGCAGATTAAAAGATCTCGATATGTTCCTTCGGGAAATATGAAACGTTTTTTTTATGAATTATTTTTCGGATGGTTGTTAACAGCTATATAACTATACTAAATCTCTCTTTCAAACGTGTCATTAAAAGCAAACGGAATGTCTTTCGATGAATTCTATCTCGTTCTTGTATGAGTGATATCATCTCGTTCCGGCTGACAGAATAACCTATTGTGATCTCATATTAATGAACTAAGCACTGTGAAACGGTTTATTCTTAGTCATATTACCATAAATTAAGCGTCGGATAATCCAATTTCTTCTGTGGATTACAATCTTGAAATGTTTTCGTGTTTGAATGTATGAATAGGTACAAACAACGCGATAGCAAGATGGAATAACCGATTTTACATCGGTTGTAATGTCGTATAAGAACTTTAATCTTCTACTAATTCAATTTTTGAAACTTCTGACAGCAGTAGACAAATCTGATGTAAATCAAGTTATTTTTTCTGAATATTAAAGGGAAAACACGCAATAACTGATAACAGTTCGGTTTTTAGAAAATTATCGTGTCTTGTATAAAAAAAATGAAAAAAAAACTTTTCAGGAAAAGGAAATTAAAGAAATTTAAATGTTTCTACAATTCACATTATGTTCTGTATTCTATTTCCTCATGAAATGGGCTATACACGCATAACGATCTAAAGTTTCTTGACCTCTTTGGGTGCAAATAATATTTAAGTATTCCTGAGCTCTTTCTTTTCTAGTTTCTCAGAAGGTTTAGGCTTTAAATTTCAGATTTGTTTAAGAATAAATAGCACTTAAAATATACAGATAAAGATGTTGCTTCATGTCCCCTTGGTCTAAAAACCCTAGAGCAGGTCCATGACACCATGACGCTCTAATCTCCCCACAAGTCCATTTTTTTCCTCTCTCCACAGTTGCCACGGGGAGGCGCCAATACAGTCAATGAGATGAGCAAGAAAGAAGTAGTAGTAGTTATAGATAAAGATGGTATGCATAATGCTTCCTCCACTTGCGTCAATTTACTAGAAGTTACAAACCGAAAAGAAAATATATAATTAAAATTAAAATATTTTATATGTTTTTATTTATATTAATAAATTAAAGTATTGAGCAAAATAAATACTGTATCACATAAGGCTTTTTTCTTTACTTTGAAAAAAAAAAACGAACTTAAGACTCTTTGCGTAAAACTCGAAAATCAGTTATGAAATTTTTCATTTGAAACAAAATATTTAATTTCAATTGTATGATTTATCAATCAATATAATATTTCAAAACCATTTACTTAATAAGGCTCTGATGGCTCTGTTATTACGAACTAGGAATATTAAGAAAGTGCTTGTATCCTACATAAAACTTTGTTTTATTTTATTGCCTATCAAAATAATGATAAAATGTAAAGTTATCTAATCTCTACATGTTTTCCTCTTTTACGAGGGTTAATTTTTTCAACCGGCGATGCATTATAAAAAATTGTCAAAAGTACAGAACTAAATAAATGAGTTTATTACCCTGAGTTATGTACTATCATGGTTATTTCTCAAGATAATCGACGTGAAGATTCAGGTACATGTCATATCGGTGGACGAGTTTTCTGATCCCTTCTTAAAATAACGCTTCCGCAAATGATGCTAAATAGACCTACACTTTGTTTCGAAGCTCTTCATCGATCTGGAAGCTTTGGCCTCCTCTTCGCAGTTATCGTAAAGTCTGACAATAAACAGATGCATTGACCCTAGTCCCCGGTTCTATAAACTTAACAACAAGACGAGGTTTGTGCCCCAAAAAACTTCGTAATATCCTTCCTGCAATGAAGAATTTTTTGAATGAATTTGCATTATTGTTTTCCTTCATCGGGAACATCAGTTCACCCGTCTTTAAATTGTCTACACCATTTACGTAAAGCACCATCCCTCATAAAGTTTATATGTTTAGTTGGCTCATTTTTTGGTGAATTTCAACTACATTATTCTATTCTACTTGAAGAAAGCTAACGACTATACACAACTGGCACTTGGGGGGAACATCAAGTGTACCGTTTATGTTTACACGCCTACAGCTAAGCTTAAATTGAAGCCATGGCTTCAATAATAGCAGGGTTATAGTTAGAGAAATGCGTAATCGCCTACTGTGCATTCCTACCTCCTACCATTTGTCTATTTGCTTAGCAACACTATAGGAGGTTAAAAAAGCAACCCTTCTATATGATATTAAATTAGTTCAGAATATCTGAAAGAAAAGTTAAGCTCTTCATTTAAATTAACTAATAAAATTTTTATGCATTTCGGAAATAATATTAAGATATCACACAAAGATCAAGATGGAAAACTAAACCACATATGGTCTCCCATGGTGTTGATTTAGGAATTCGGTAAAAACTCCTAAAAATATCACTTTTTGAATTATGAAATTTATCTATCTTTCAATACATTTACTAACATTATTAACGTCCTCAAGGTCAGCCGCGGTAGCCTAGAGGTCACAGTCGCGGAATCGCGGCCGGTGGTTTTCATCAAGTCGTGAGTTCGAACCTTGATGTCACTAAAGCTCGTCGTGTGTCCGAGGCTGATGTACGTTAAATCTGTCCTCCTGTTGGTATGGTCTGGAAGTTAGGAGAGAGGGCCTCCAGCTCAGGTGCTGTTCTCGTCACTTGACCGAGGTTCATAATTACAAGGTCTGTCGCCAATAACCCTCGTGTTGCTTTTAGTACGACGTTCATAAAACCAAACCAATCAAATTCATTTTTGCAGTTGCATAATTTAACGAACTATCATTTCCTATCTTTCAGAATAATGCTTTTTAATGGTAATATAGTTAAAAAGAAAACATTAATCTCCTGGTTATTTAAACACTTTATGTGTTTGTTAATCTAAAAGATGTATAATTTTATAACATAAAACAAGATCTAAAAATACGCTACTCTAAAATTATTGAAGAAAACTATACATTTATGCTTCTTAACACATGGATCAATACGTTCTGAGACTAACCCAGAGATGGCGCTCGTAGTAAACCAGTAACCAGGTCTTTCTAGAGTACTAACCTTTGCTTGAAACGTGTCAAAATTTTAAGTCGATCGGACCAGAAACAGCTGAGTTATCGAGGTTGGAGTAAAGTCATTTTGTAGTTTGTTTAAAAAATGGAAAAAACCGAGTTTCGTGTTCTGATAAAACATTGTTTTTTAATGGGTAAAAACACCGTGCAAGCGAAACAATGGATTGAAAAATGTTACCCGGACTCTTGTCCATCAAAAGCAACGAGAGTTTAAACGTGGTCGTACCGACACAAATGATGCGGAACGCTCGGGTAGACCTGTGGAAGCCGTTACACCGGAAAATGTGAGTGAAGTGACAAAAATTATAATGAAAGATCGTAAAGTGAAGCTCCGTGAGATTGCTGAGATGACACAGATATCATATGGAAGTGTATTTACTATCCTTCATGAAAAATTGAGCATGAAAAAGGTTTTTTCCAAGTGGGTGCCGCGATTGCTTTCGATGGAACAAAAACAGCAACGAGTCGATGATTCAGAAAGCTGTTTATCGCTATTTACTCGCAACAAAAAAGATTTCTTGCATCGTTACGTGACCATGGACGAAACATGGATACATCACTACACTCCAGAGTCGAAGCGGCAGTCATCTGAGTGGCGCACAGCTGGCGAAAGCCGTCCGAAAACGCAGCAGTCAGCTGCAAAGTCATGGCGTTAGTTTTTTGGGATACGCATGGCGTGATTTTCATTGACTACCTCGAAAAAGGTAAATCGATCAACAGTGATTTATTATATTGACTTGATGGTGCGTTTGAAGGAGAAAATCGCAAAAAAACGACCGCACAGTCTCGGGACTTATTGATCCATGTGTTATCTTAACATTTTAGAGTTGATACGTTTTTAAATCTAGTACGAATTTTTTAAAATACATTCAATCAATTTTTATTATGTGTATCTTTCTGATTTCGAATATATTGTATACTAGCGTACTGGGCTGAAATAATAATTTTCCTTTAAAGGAAATAGAATTATAAAAATTTCTACTTTTGTATAACAATAAACAAAGAAACGTTTTAACTTCAGCTTTGTACAGTCTCAAAATTAAAGATATTACATTTGTTTCGTATTGCTCAAATGCTTATTTTATAGGATTTCTAAAGCTTATATCTGCATCCAAAATATTAATAAATCTTAACACGTCTCTTCCCAATCTGCAGCACTTTTATTCAAATCTTTACCACATTTGGAAAGATCTGCGATACAAAAGCTCCTCAATTCCATCCCGCGCAAAGCATTCCCCTTTGTGAAATCTTAATGCATAACATGCTCTTGTTCATTTGTTTAAAAAAGATTCTTTTTTAATTTAAACTACATTTTTATATTCGAAGTTACTTACAAAAGAAAAAAAAATATTATTGAAAGAAAACTACGATCTTATTGTAAGTGTATAATTTTGTACGTTCAATTGCATTTCTGTGATATTTTTTGTCAAAACAATGCGAGGAAATTCCCCACCCTGGAGGGTGGAATGTCGAAATAAAGTTTCGGTCTCTTTCAACTACTCGAAAGCTCAATCATCGTTTTAAATCCCGAGGCATTTCCCCTTTCGATAATTAGCCCCTTCATCGATTCCGCACGTTCTATCGAAAACACGTTTTGCCATTTTCATTGTCTTCCCTACCAGTGTTTTATGTATCAGCGGAAATAATTTCGCGAAGGAAAACGGTGTTAG
>BMAW01010300.1:19444-33002 GCA_019974015.1 Nephila pilipes
GTACAATGAGAAAAGGGCTCTCCGAAATTGTTATGTTATTTTATCAGTTTCAAAAATTAGACTCGTGGAATTATTATTAAACACAACATGAGTGACTCTATAGAGGAATTTAGTATATTTAAAAGTGAAAGAAAAGATTTGGTGGTAAGAGTAATTAAAGTTAAAAAAAAGAGAAAGGATAAATTTTTTTAATTTGTCATCACACACACACAATAATAATAATAATATTTGAGTTTCTTGAGTTTGTTAATAATATCATCATCATCACACATATATATATATATATGTATATATATATATATATATATGTATATATATATATATATATATATATATATATGTGTGTGTGTGTGTACATTTCTTCAAGGTGAATGTATTAAGATTCCTTGAATAAGAAGTTATCTTTCTTTTCTATTGAAAAGTATTCTCTAATATGATTCCGTCTACAAACTAACTTTCTGGGAACGTGAGTCATATCGAAAGATAGAAAAGGGTTGATGGATGAAAAGAGTTGCGCAAAACCATGCGGTGGCTCTTTCAACAACAATGCCAGAAATTAAAAAAGTCTTTGATCAATAGCCCGACCGGCTTTTGGTTTAGTTGATATAAGAGCAGCAGAAAGCGATCGGTCGATTTTTCTTCTTTTTTTTTCTTCTTCAGACCCAGTGGTCAAGGATTCAAAACGCCACCGACCCTCTTTAAGGCCTTCACTTCCAAGGGTCGGAAACATCTGACACCGAAAAACATAAACATAAGCAGAAACTGGAAGAGCAGCAGTAAAAGAGCAGAATTTATGGTAGTGACTGAATTGTTTTCTAATGAAAAAGTTTGTTAAATTTCTGATGGCACTGAAAAGGAATAATTTCTTACGAACTTCGGCTGGTTAAAAAAATAACTGGTGAAGAATATCAGAGGTAATTCACTCCAACCAAATGTTGAAATCAAGCAAAAAATGATCAAATTTGGTCAAAGGAAAAGACATCGGTTTTATCGTGATACCCGATTACAGGTCACACAACAGGTTTTGCAAGAACTTTCGGAATTGAAAATGGGAAATTCTCCAGCCTCCCTCTTATCCCTGACATTACCATTTCAGATTTTCATAGGTAATCATACCTGTAAAATAAATTGAATGGCCAAAAAAGAATTGAATTTTTTGTGAGATATAAAAATTAATTTTATGACTTTTCGAAGAGAAACTCCACAATTTCTACAGAGAATGAATTTAGAATTTTTTTAAAAAGTTGAAGATTGTTATATAAATGATGGAGGAATCACTGATCTATCAATACTATGTTTAATGGAGATAAGCTAGAATTAATTTTTTTTTCGAATCAAGTATGAAATTTTGCAATCACTCTGGTAACTCTCTATTTTTTTTCTCTCTTTGTTCTGCATTGTCTTAGAGAAAATTATTGTTAATTTTCTATAGTAAGCCATCAAACATAATGACATTCATTGTATGTTAACAGTCACAGAAAAGGTCTCTCTTGAGATTTTTTGAAAATGTTTAGGCCTTGGTGTTCATCAATTTTTTTAAACCGCTATCCACATGTTAAATTTAATATTGATATTATTTGATTACGTAATGTCTTATCCGTTTTAGTTGAATTGCGAAATGTTGGGAAATATTAAGATGAAATTGGTTAAGAGAAGATTACTAGGGCAATTTCTAATGCTACAGCAACATTAAGAAACGCGAAATCGCTTGATGCGAGTTTTGAATTGATTGCATTTCATGATTTCAGCACCAGATTTTGTAAAGTTTAGATCATCAAAAAGAAAATTAACTTCGATGGTGTATCCCAAGAGGTATAGAGAGTGATTGAATTAAGATATATATTTTTTTTATAAAGACTCGAAAGTATGTTGAATGAAAGCCTATAAATATTCAGTCTTCTTCGTATAATAATGATAAAAAATTGAAATTTAAACAATTTATAAGCTCAGAAGGTAATCGATAATATGAACTTTTCCTATCAGGGCAACTGAGGCAATAAATGATGCTTCAAAAAATTAAAAGGCTTCAAATTTTTTATATATATTTTTAATTTTGTAATTAAGGTAGGGGCTTCGTCACTTCCTCAGGATGTATTATTAATAAGAATTTCATAAATAAAACGCTTAAATTTGAATTTTAAAGTAGTAAAACCCAGCTTACAGAATAAAGAAAAATATATTTCTTTGCTTTTCTTTTCTCAAAATGAGGCTTCTTATGATTCTGGTACATTTTCTTCATTACCTGTAGTGTTAATATTGTGCACATAATAAAATGAGGTTATTTCTTACCCAATGATTGTAAATTGTTTCTAATGTAGACTCTCATAATTTAAATATTGCACAACATAAGTATAAAAATTATTCGAAATTTGGATCATAAAATTTTAAACTTCTTAAATATTATGAAATTCAATTTAAAAAATTAAATTAAAATTAAATTTAATTTTTTAAAAAAAAATATTCGAAATTTAAAATTATAATTATGTTCGAAAATAATGTTATGCTTATAAGCACTGTAAATTTTTAAAGTTATTAGTGTTGTAGATTTTATGCTCGCTGTAACCACAGGTAAGTACAAATGTAAACACAGTTAGTCATTATTAACTCCTCATATGCAATTACTTAAGCTTACAAATGTGATTTTGTTACATGAACAGATGCATACGTTTACATATACCTCAGTGTTAAAATGTGACTTCTATTGCTTTTAATGTAGAAAAGGAAAAACTATTTAAGTTTAACTTATAAAATAAGCTCACGTTTATTTATCTAATGCGTCTCGTTTATCCTGTGAGTATGGGTTTTTCACGGTTTTCTCACCACTGACCACGAGAACATTTTGTTATTTCAATTAAATAAAATTCTAATTACCTTGGAACCAAGTGAAATATGATTAGGCAACTTAAGTGAAGTATAATGAATTGAATGAAGGATAGTGATATATAAGCGAAATAGAATTGAAAATAATAAAGGGGATAGATGATAACGAGAGACCGATGGATATTTATAAGTTAATTGGAGTAAACTATTGTAGTTAAATTTATAGAGGTGGCTACTGGTTATATTAAGTGGTAATAAGAGACGAATTCGCTTTATTCGCGAAGTGTCTGAGTTGATGCGAAAGAGTTGTTCAGCTAGAACTTTTGTTTCATTTTAAGCTAAGATTGAGACGCGTGTGGAGTTATTTGAAAGAGAGAGATATTGCATAATTCATGAAGAAACCGAATAAACTGTTTTTGTTTATTTTCTGATATCTCTTTAAATGGATTTGTAATCTTATTGTCTATTTAATTAAATTGTGCGATGCCTGTCAATATAAATAATGAAGAGGAGGTGCTACTGCCGTAACTTTCATTGAATGAAATATCTTTAGAGGGAAAAATTACTCAAAGAAAAAGGAAAGTGAGATTTTTATTTTATATATCTAAAGAGATATTTTAGTAACATTTATGGCACTGTAAATGAAATTTAAAGTTTAAGAAAAACAATTTGTTTTACAATTTTTAATTACATTCCAAAGAACTAATATTTCTTTTCCAAATGCTTATTTACCAACTGAATGAAAATTTGAAATTTTTTTACGTATCAAACATTTTTATTTGTCATATTAATGGTTTAAAGAGTTTCACCATAACAAACGTTTTAATGAAGAGATTCCAGCAATTTAATTTCATTCTTTTTTCAATTGAATGTTTTATATCGGCCAATTAAAAGTGAATTACAATTATGAAATTCTATAAAATTTAATCAGTGTTTAGAAAAAATATATCTATTGAGATGCGCAAATTATCTTTAATTGTGTCACAGAAGTTTCGTAACTTTAGTTTCAGCTATTTTTAAGAAAAGTGTATAAATTAATGCGGGAAAGGAAAAACATTTTCATTTTTTTGACAGTCTTTAAAGCTCTTGTCTCCCAGTCATCGTTTTTTTTTTTGTTTTTGAGAAGCATAAATCCCATAAAGGTTATAATCATCGCTCCTTCAAATATAAGCTATAGTTTATTAACATGATAATGTATTAAGTTAAACTACAGATATACTAAGAACACAATGTGAAAATTTCGAACTGATTTCGGTATTTTTTTTTATCTTCTTCGATATATTCATATTACTTTGAGGATGATTTACGAGATTTGCAATTTCAAACTGTTTCATTATTTTTTTCAAACAATTAAGACCTTTAAATTTTATTTAAAAGGATTTAAGAGTTCTGTTATTTCAAACTGCTTCATTATTTTCTCAAACTATTACGATTTATTCAGAATACTTTCAAGATGGATTAGGGGCTCTATTATTTCAAACTGCTTCATTAATTTTTTTCCAAATCCTTCAGATATAGTCAGATTACTCCTAGGATGGTTTAGGAGTTTTGCAACGTTAAACTGCTTCATTATTTTTTAAAACTATTGTAATATGCTCAAATTATATTAAGAATGATTTAGGAGTTAGTATGAAACAGTTTTGTACAAGTAATATTAATTATAAAATTATCACATTATATTAAATCTGCTAAAAGGTATGTGTGTGAATTGTATTTATTGAACGTAATGTTTAAACTTATTTTGAAATCTTAATTACATGTAATCAATTTGGAAAAAAAAAGCACTTTTTGCTTTCGTATCTATAAATAAAAGTTTGCCTGAAGATGATTGAATTTTGAAAAAAATAAATAAAAGAAAAAATTCCTTATTGCCTGAACCGTTCAATATATCATCCGCGTACAATACTTCCAGAAATTTGAGGAATCTGTGGTATTTGATTATTACTTGTTTCGATTACCCAAGAATAATTTAAAACATAATAATTTAATGTGAAACTAACTGTATACTTTAAATAAGATCAATTACGATTTCAAAGAATTGACTTCAATAGCGAGTATTTATATTACTACAATTGTATTTCTTAGTTTTGTATGAAAATTTAGATTTTCATTACAGAGATTATTCAATTCCTAATGGCTTTAATATAAGAATTTTAAATACATATATGAGAGTTTCCTAAATGGACTTTGAATACAAAAATTAGAAAATAGTTTTTATGCAATATTTTATACATTAGTTGAAAATTTTAAATTCTTCTTAATGAACCTCTAAGGCATTTAAGCATACTGTTTACAATTATTTGAAAACGTCTGAGAAGAATGAGTCTTTATGTGGCGTTCGCGAAGCGGCAGCGCAGATTCGAACCCTGGACCAAGGGGTCCGAAGTTGACGGGCCTACCAATCAGGCCGAAAAGATATCTCATCGGTCTGGTTGAGTAAGGCCTTTTAACTTCTAACGTTGTAGTAGAAGAGCGTCGCTGCATTTAGTCATACATGGCGCTCACCATCTCGACCCCCCATCATCACGCTGTAGTATACAATTTCCGATGGTTCCTGGAATTGTGTCATCTTCCCTCTTTCAATCCGAAAATTGTGTCCCCGTAGTCGGTTCATTGTCCAAATTAATCTCCTAGATCTGACACCACTGGATTGGAAAGCGAGTGGTATAATCACTGCTCAGATTACTCTTCTGTTCCCCCTGGAGATTTTCGGCCCTCTCTTAAACATGTTCTGTCGCCACATTTAGATCCTACTTTTTCCACATTTACTTTTCCCCTCTACACAAAAATTAGACTTATTCTCTTTGCAATGTACTTCGGAGACGAGGAATAGGCATATCGCGGTTCACTCCAACGGACTCAAGTATGTGCCTTACGTAAACATTAATAACAGTTTGAATCAATTTTAGTAAATCATTGTTAAATTCGAAGAATTTTAAATAATAAACTCATAATTGGTGCCCGAATGAGAGTATTTAATTGGTATTCCTTTCTTTGTGTATCATTTACACATTCCCCATGACCGATGCCCTCTCTCATCCCGCTTATGATTCCACCATCGGCAGAATCCTATTTTAGGGTGATTCTTAGCGACACAAAATGTTTTGGCGATATACCGCCAAAACCTTTACCTTTTTCCCTAGTACCCTGTAAAAATATGGATATTTTTTCGGCCACTTATTTTTCTCGCCTTGCTGCATCCTGTTGTGAATCTTTACTAAGGCAATGAGAACTTTGAGAATAGATCGTTTTGAAAAAGTTTGTCAGAATGGTTTTTCCGAAAGAAAGAAAATCTGAATGGTTTTTCCGAATAATATGTTGCCGACAGTTTGTATGGTGTTGCTGAAAAGAAGGAAGAATTAGCATTTTGAAAATTGATGGTTTCAGAAATTTACGTCTGAATGGCTTATAGTTCTGCCGAAAGAAGAGAGAAAATAAGCGTATTAGAAATCCCAGTGGTGTTGCTAAAAGGAAGGATGAATCATCATAAAGAGAGTATAAGAAATTATTCCTGGGATGAAAACAATAAGTTGAGTATCAAGATTCAGGTATCCATTAAAAAGTCCCACTACCCAAACGGAATATCAATTTTATCGTTATCTAACCGAAACAGTTCTTTCGCGCAATCGTTGCCTTTTACCCACCTAAGGATACAGATTCCTACCACAATAAAATCAATGTTTTTTACCCTCTCTTTTGTTAAAGATTTTCAATACTGTTTAAGCAAACAATTTTTACATATCTTCTTTACAACTTATAAAATTGTCCTTCCGACAACCCGACAACTTCCTTCATGTTGAAACGACTTCAAGTTCTTAAATTCTTAGTTTCACGCCATTTTGAAACTCTTACCAGACTGCATCCTAAGATAGCCTTTTGCCTATGCCAAAAATTGTTTTATGACTTAATTAAAAGATGATGTTTGTTCAAATCATTTAATTAAGAGAGAGAGCATCGAATCTTTAAATATTGACTAATCTCACATGACCATATGAGATCTTTTCAAGGCATTCGGGTTATTCAGTATTCCCAATGGTAATGTCGTTACTGTTTTGGACGGAGAAGTTAAGCAAAACAGGAATTCAAATTCTTATTCAATCATAGATTCCACGGGTGTCTTTTTCTCAGCACACTGGGTTCTTTCCTAATAATCCCAATTAGGTGCTACTTTTGACCTTGGTTCGCTATTGTCTGCTGTGTTTGTAAATGGTTATTAAAATATAACTGATATGGTTATGCATTTTCAAGACGATCAATTGACATGACTTGTAAAGGTCTTTCTCCATTATATACTTCGACACACATCTTAAGGTCTAATTAAGCAGTCAATAAGCTCAAAACTCCAATTTAAAACACGTCAGAAAAAGACAGCACACTACTTTACTAATATATATCAACGCAAAATATGTAAGAACGTTGTTTTATGAATCCTTTAAAAATTCGTATACGTACATCAAACACTATTTCTGGACGTGATCGTCTTTCTTTTCAACGAATGCATTTTGTGAGCCGAGAAAGTAGTTTCTTTAAGCTTTTCTAAAAAAAAACGGCTCCTGTTATATTTTTTACCTGTTGCTTGACAGCAATCTGTACTTCATTGGCAATCAAACACTTTTTCACTACCAATGCGATTAGCAATGTTCGAAAAAACGCGCTGAAAAAAGCTTTGTTCTAAAATCATCCGAGAATCGAAAACAAGTTCAAAATGTCTTATAAGCAAGGTCAATCAGTATTAAAGTAGGTACATTACAGCTTTGTTCCCAAAAATTTTTCAAAAGATACAGAGCTATTCAAAATGATTCCTCAGATTTCAAGATACCATATATTTTCATAAATAAACGACACATAATAATAAGTAATATATTAATGTAAAAGAGAGATATACAAGTTTTTTTTACCAGTGTTTGATATAACTTCCTGTACTAACGCATATAAACTCAGTTTGACATATAAATTCCTGCCAAACACATCGAGGAGTGTCAGTGGTATTGGAGCAGCAGAAATTCGTTGCTTTAAGTTCATAAATTTATGGGTGATGGTGGCGCATCCATATCATATTTTACAAACCCCCAAAGGAAGAAATCGCATGAAGTACATTTCAGATGGCTTGAGTGACCAGCTATGTAAAATGAAGTCCTCTGGTCCATTGCGAACGATCCAACTGCGTGGCAGCTCCTTGAAAACTTCTAAAAACAGCTTTTGTGAAATAATCTCGCTAAAAACACAGGATGGACATCTTTTTTTACAGTATACAAATTTCACCGTTTCCCTTTGCATTCATGTATTACTCATCTTTTTGTGTCGATTATTTTTTAAAAACATATAATTTTGTAATCGGATGAATCATTTCGAATAATCCTATTCACGACCGAATCACAGAATGAGCAGTGCAGCATATGAAGCAACAAGTGTGTTTAGATATGTTTCGGCTCACTAAACAAAGCTTACATTTAAAAGTTTGGACAAGTCGTGACAAGATCAAGGTTCCCGCCGACATGCCACGACGAATTTGAATTTACTAAAATATTGTTATTTATTTATTTTCATTTTCTTCTTATTATTATTCTGTATTTTTTCTCAAAGTCAATTAACTATATGGAAAAAAAGTCATTCGCAGATGTGAAAATCTGAAAACATTCTGTCTGTCCTGTCCCCCCCCCTTTTTTTTGTGGTCCTTTGGAAGTGTTTTCGAACAATTATTAAAACTAAAAACTCACGCAATTACATTACTGATTTCAAGAACGAATTACTTTATTTTTTTCTTCTAAAAAACATGTAACTCCTGGTCTTCATTACCCTGCACTTATGCTATATTTCAATCCATATATTAGTCAAAAATTACTAAACTCCAATTGAGTTTAGTTTAGTTTTTATTAACTTCGCACTAGAAGCGACACGAGAGCTATTGGCGACGGACCTACCTCGATCAAGGGATGAGAACAACACCAGAGCAGGCACCCCCTCTCCTAACATCCACACCAAAGCCAACGGGAGGACTTTGGGCTCCGACAGATTTAACGTGCATTAGCCCCGGATACACGGTGGGTCTTTGGCGGCCAAGGATCGAACCCACGATTGAAAGAAAACCTTGACCACCAGGCTACCGCGGCTACAAGCTCTAATGGAAGACACACAAAAACAAAACAGAATTCTTTATTTAGTATCACTGTAGAATATCTAAGGTCGCTCTCTCTCCCTCTCTCTTGTATCCCAACCTAATTCCTAATCCTAATTTATGACTTAAATACGAAGTATTATCTTACCAGTTCACTGGTTCTTAATTTAACAGCTCTATTCAACAGTAACTACGAAGTTTAATATTTTGAGCCAAACTCTCTCGAATCCACAAACCTAACGTAAGAGTTTCGATATGAGAAACAATTTTCTGACAGCATATCCTTATCCTGTATCTCCCTTCCTTTTTCATTAATTCCATTTCATTTATATATCACTTCATTTCTCTCTTCATCTAATTTGCCAAGTAACATTTTCTTTTCGGTTGGGAAGAAATCGCAATTTTATGCAATTCAAATCGATAAAAGTCCCCTAGATTAGTGAAGAGGAAATTTCGAAGAGCCCAACGTCACAAAGGGTCATCGAGTCCTTTTTCTAGAAGGAATGATAAAACAAAAAATTTTTGAGATCCTGTGATCTAAATCTAGATGATGGGCTAAGTCTTCCCGGACAAGTCAAGATGAATGTGAGGAGGAATAATAGGACTCAAAATTCGTTTTCTGAAACTGCGTTTTAACATCCTTACCTGGTATGAGATACGAAAGCTAGGAGAGTAAGATATTAACTCAGGTGTTGTCCCCGTCACTTGATCAAGGTTCGAAATTGAGAAGTATTTCACCAGCAGCTATTGTGTATGTCTTCTACGGCATCAAATCAAACAAAAAATCAATTCGAATTACGATCCATACAAGAATATTAACAGAGATAAACTGAATCATTCTATTCAATTTAAGTGATATTATTTGAAAAGAAGGAGATTTTAAACTGATCTCAAACCCTTAACTCTTAAACTTCGGTTCCACGTACAATGTTTAAAATACGAAAAATGAATAATTCGTGTTACAGAAAAGATTAAAAAAAAAGGGGGGGGGGAGCAAGCAGGATTCAAGATTATTGCGTTACAATGCACTATAATGACCATTTTATGATCACAATTCCAATATTCAAGACACAATAGCTGAAGAGAATACTTTGAAACAGAAAGAACAAATGAAAAAAAAAAAAAAAAAAAAAAAAATCTATATGTTCAACTACTTTAAAAATGCAAGGGTAAATATTCTTCAGTTAGATAAGTTTATTGATAATTATTAACGACAGATGGCAGCATGAACTACAATATGCATTCAGAAAAATGAGATAATAACTATCAGATTATCAGTTCTAACTGGTAAGGTAGATGCAATAAGATAATGAAATTCATATAATTTAAAAGCAATTAAATTATTGAAATGCAGGCAATGAGAGATTACTTATACACATATTAAAATGCAGCTTTTTAAAAATAATAAAATGTTTTGAAGCTTTATAATTCGCACACAGTTAAATATGTGTGAAATGAATCACAACTACTAGTAAATCAGATAACTGTTCCAGGTTAAAATATCTTACAAAATAAATAATAGTGCCAAAGAATAATCATTCAAAATTATTTATATATTATTTTAAAAAAGTCTATAATAATGCAATTACTAATACAGGGTTATTCAAAATAAATCTTCCGATTTCAAAATGCTATATTTTCATAAATAAATGACACAGAATGATTAGTTATACATAAATACAAAGAGAAAATATGGCAGTTTTTTTTATAAGTGATCGATGTAACTTTCTTTAATTCCCCGTTTTATGCCAAATCCATACGTAAATTCCCGCCAAACACGTTGTAAAATGTCGGTGGTAATGGATTGTACAGCATCAGAAATCCATTAAACTCATAAAAATCTGTGGGTAATGGCGCATACACTTTATCTTTTATGAATCCCCAACGGATACAATCGCATGAAGCCCATGTCAGGTGACTTAGGCGGACATCTGTTTAACATTGAGTCATCTGGTCCATTATGACAGAAACCAACTAAAATATAGTTCAATGAAAGCTTCTAAAACAGCTTTCGTGAAATAACTTCAAGAAGAACTCATTAAGGTCCACCTAATTCTCAAAATATAAAACTTCCACATTTTTTCCTTTGTGTTCATATATTACTTATCATTCTGTGTCGTTTAATTTTGAAAATAAGGAATTTTGCATTTGGGTGATTCATTTTTAATAACTCTGTATTTTAAATCGATTCCACCTACCTACAATAAAAATTGATTTTTATAAGAATTCGAATTGATAACGAATAAAGAGTATTGAAATCAAACTGCTTCTTATTGTGAAGTCTAAATATTAAAAAAAAATATCAGCATTTCTGCACTCATTGGCATAATCAGCTTCAGACAAACCTTAAATTCTTATAATAAATTTAAATGACACATTGCCCTATGAACAATTTCTTTTTTTAGATATTTACCGGGAAAAATTTATAATCACTCTAAATTTGAATTTGAGGTTAGTTAAAGGAGTACTTTTAAGTAACTTTTTCCACCATATTCCTTCCTGTCTGGTAATAGGTTCAAATATCTTATTATTTTCAGATTATATGTTCCAATATTTTATTATTTTCAGAATATATGTGTTCCTATGTTGTATTACCTTCAGCATATATATCCAGTTATCCTATTACTTTTTGTAATATGCTATATTTTATTATATTTGAAATATATTCATGTTATATTAATGCCATATTTTTTGTAGAAAAAAAAATTACGAATTTAAATACCTCAAATGGCATCAAAAGGCTGTAACATCAGCATTATAAGAAGAGATAAAACCAATAGATTTTTGTATGGAATATATTACTGATGGAATAGATTCCAAATACATGACAGAATTACTTATCCTATTTTGTGAAATGACATCCATCTTTAATTTGAACGCATATGAACTATGTACTTAAGGGGGGAAGAAAACCATATTTTCAAGCAAATGATTATTTATAGCTTTACTTTTTCTCAAAATATTTCAATATTTAAAAATTCATACCACTTTTTAAAATTTTGTTTTAAACAATTTTGTTTCAATTTCTCAGAAGCGTTTCTCACAATTCTACGCTTGACTTCGTTTTTCACTGTGTTTATATGGTTTTGGATTTTTTTTCGATCAGACATCACGAAAAACAGCAAAATAAAAATTATATATCATTTTGTCGATTCCTTAAGAAATTTATTCAACCCTTAGTGAATGCACAGTATTATCAAACATGTTATGCAAAGCAACAGGGGAAAAAATTCAAAGCTTCTTATTGACTACAAAAAGCATGTTAGCATTTTAAATACATGACCGTCGCTGAAAAGAAAAAAAAAAAAACATGAAAAAAAGACAGTTTAAAGTTTTAAAGGACAATCGAATGATTTAACAGACTGTTAAAGAAACTTTATATAATGTACTTATTAATGTAGTTAGAGTTATTTTTTTTTACGTTTATTGAAAAAAATCATGCAATTAAAATATGGTAGCAATTTATTTTTATTATTAAGGTATTGTGTTATTCTTAGGGTATTGTGTCATCTTAATTTTGTTGAAAATAAGTAATTTTAAATAAAGAAAAGATATTATTAAAAATGTAATCAGTTTATTGTACAAAAGCATTTTTAAAGTCATATCAAAAATTGTCAACCATCTCTGTTAATTTTAGTTTCACAAATCATGACTGAAATCATAAGCCACAAAAGGCGTCTTCAAATGCTGTTTCACGGATCCGCTACTGGGCAGATGGGGGGTTCCTCTGGACATGGACTCGTGGACTTCTGCTGAGACAGGGCGCTGAACAGAATTTGCTAAACCTACAAATAACCCTTCATTAATACGTTGCATGAAAACTGATGTTACAATATATTTTGAACCGAAAATATTGATTGATTTTAAGTCTAAAAAATCTAAGTTTCCTAGAAAATATCTTTAGAATATAATTTTTTTTGCTATAAGAATAAGTTAAAGTTAGAAACTGAGTTTGATATAGAAATTTGATTTTGAAAACACACAAGTGTTCGCAAAAATTTACAAAAAAATATGACAGATTACACATAGTGTTCTCCCAATAAACATATTCTTCATATAAGAGAATTTCTCAAAATATTTTACCTTTTTCATAACTCGACTTTCAACATTAGAAATTAAAAAAAACAATTTCTTAGATGAAACGTCTTATATTTCGGAAAAAGGAAAACAATTTAAAAAATAAATAATAGGCACTCTATTAGTATCTTATTATCAAAACAATTATTATTAAGATGTGCTAACTTTTTGTTTCGAAAAAAAGGCGCCAATTAAAATGTACGAGCATAAAATATAGAATACGTGGTATTAGGTTCAAAATAATGACATTATAATACATTAGGATTAGAAGAATTACAATTACATTGTTAAGATATATTTAATTTAATATTTTATTGTCAACTATTAATCGTATTTTAATACAGAATATTTTTCTCCTCTTTAATAATTTATTGCTTGTTCTTATTCTAATATTAAATTTAATAATTGATTTTATTATTTGGTTTGTTCTCCTTAAACTAAATCAAGCCGAAACAAGTTCAATTATGCCAATTAGAACCAACGAGTTTAGTAAATACTATAATACTGTTTAGTATTAGTAAATACTGTAATACTGTTTAGTATTAG
>BMAW01010319.1:0-34484 GCA_019974015.1 Nephila pilipes
TTCTCAGTATTCGAGACAGAATTATAGGTTTCGATGTTGGCATTGCCATTGATTCTGAATGTCTGATCCCCCTATGAAACGATCTGAAAATCATGAAGCTTATCCGTCGCCAACGTGAACCATTTTTCATGATTTACAGCGGCGCTTCATGTGTTGAATCTCGTGTTGCTCTAAATGACAGATTCTAGGAGAGGAAAAGAAATGCATGAACAGCATGAATGAGGTGATCGAATATGGATGGAAAGAAATGCAGAAACTTCTCTTCTTTAAAAAATTATCCCGAATCATTCGTCTGTTATTTCCGAACAAATAGCAAAACTTTCGACTTATTAGTGTTGAAGAGGTAGTGGAATTGAATATTTTAGAAATGAAACATTCATTATAATGAAAAGAAAAATATTTAATAAGTCGTTTGAGACATTTTGATGTTATTTTGCCTATAACATTTCTTTTAGCTATTCACTTAATTTCTCAGATGTGAGAGGAATACTCTTCTACCTTAAAAAATGAAATAGTACATACTATTCAACAAAGACTAGTGGTATATCTTTAGATAAATTCACATAAAATATATTTTTTGTACAAATTTGAATTATATTTTACCTTGAACCAGTAACTCCCCCTTCCCCTTACTTCATACGGAGTAAAAAGTCTTGTTTCCAACAAGATTGGTACTCCACTAAAAGTCAGACCCTTTGATACTCAGAACAAGTACGAACTGCCGGAACCCAAAGTTCGTACAAACTGGGAATTATTTAAAAGCACTCTACTAACAAACATAATACACACATTCACACTACCCAAAGTACAAAACGGTGAGGATATAGAAAATCATGTCGCCGAATTAATACAAAACATTTTAAAAGCAAATAAAATCGCCTCAAAACCCATAAAACACAACAGATAAACTTTTATCGGGCAGGAATTCCGGGATCTATACAGAAAGAGAAATAAAGCCAGAAAAACCTGGCAATTTGCCCGTTTCCCTGCTGATAAAGAAATTTGAAACAGAATTCAAAACGAAATTAGGCGATAAGTGCACTTACACAAAAACAAAGAATGGGAAGAAACGCTTGAAAACCTGAGTGCGGAAACCGGTACCCTTTGGGGTATGGCGAAAGCATTCAGGAAAAAACGAACTCCCATCTCTGCCCTTAATGACCCAGCTAATATTGCACTTAGTAACGACGAAAAATCTGAAATTTTGGCTGATTCACTTCAACAACAATTTAAGCTAAACGACATAAACACACCCATTCATGATGATAACGTAAAGGATGTCATTCAAAAATATCTAAATAATGAAGAAATATTCAATATTCAAGATTTCAACCCACCACTAGCATCAGAAATAGCAGAGTATATCAAGAAAATAAAAATTAACAAAGCACCGGAAAAGAAGGAATTACGACCCAAATGATCAAAAACCTACCTCATCTTCGTATTTTTCAACTACGGAACATCATTAATAATATGCTAGACCTCGGTTACTTCCCGGATTCCTGGAAAACCGCTATAGTTATACCGATCCTGAAGCCGGGAAAAGATCCCACCCTACCCGGCAACTACAGACCAATTTCACTACTACCAATATTTAGCAAAATAGCTGAAAAAATAATTCACAATAGACTTTCCAACTTCCTCAGAGAAAATGATATTATAATACATCAACAACATGGTTTTGTTCCAAAATTGTCAACCGCCCATCAACTACTCAGAGTCATAGATTACGTAAAAACAGGATTTTACATAGGCCAAAACACAGGTGCGGTTTTCCTGGATATCCAGAAAGCTTTCGACCGAGTCATGAATACAGAAATAATCTATAAAATGATGAATTATAACACCCCTCCATATCTCGTAAAAATTATCAACTCATATCTGAAAAACAGAAAATTCCAAGTGACTGTAAACGAGTACCTTTCAAGCCCAAGAACTATAGAAGCTGGAGTCCCGCTAGGAGGAATCCTCTCAACAACTTTGTTCAATTACTACGTGAACGACATCCCTACACACCCAAAAACAAAATTATGCATGTATGCAGATGATACTGCGATATTAGCACGACACTACTTTTCACCAAACATAGGCCAAGCACTAAACGAACACTTACAGAACTTAGAAGTATGGTACTCTACTTGGAAAATTGCCCTGAACGTTTCCAAGACGAGGACCGTCTTCTTTTCACGAAATTACAGAAAAATAGAACCAGACATTTTTCTGGAAAACAAAAATATACCCTGGTCTCTAGAAACCAAATATCTTGGTGTAACGTTGGATAAGAAACTCACTTTTAAACAACACGTACTACGAATTAAAAAGCTGTATAAATCTGTAGTAAATATTATATTTCCCCTTATCTCGTAGAAATCTGCATTAAGCAGACGTAATAAACTGCTTATCTACACCCTGATTTTAAGACCCATCCTGACCTATGCTATCCCGGTCTGGTCACAATGTTCTAACACAACATTTGATATGATAGAAAAATCACAAAACTTCACTATAAGAATAATAGTAAAATCCCACTGGTATATGAGAAATAACGACATAAGAATTTCAATTAAACTTCCTACACTTAAAAATTTCATTAAAAAACTTTCAGAAAACTTCCATAAAATAGATACCTCAAACAATATAACCATTCAAGTAATAGAAAAATACACCCTACTAAGAAATAACCCAGAACTACACAGACCACGAGAAATTCTAATTTTATAATCTAAAATTCACTCTCACAACAACACCAAAGTCATTCCTAGTCACACCACACACAATTTACACCCCTACTCACACACCCATATATACAGACTTAACACATCTCACCACCGACCAATCGCAGACCGCGCTCTCACTGCGGACAGACCGAGCAAGCAAGCAGGAATTCAATAGACTTCAGCTGCAATATACTAAGCATACTTAAGACACTTCAACCTAAATTTTATTTTAATCATCTAGTTTTATTAATTAGTGAAGCTATAATAATTTTAGTAATTTATCCTGCAATTCTTTAATTTTGAATGTATTTTTAAAACTTTAACTTTTCAAAGCTATTGCAAAGTAACTTTAAATTATCTTATTATTAATAACTCATTAACTCCTGGGCAAGTGTAAAAACCAAAGTTTAGTTCACCAAATAATTATAACCAATTCACAGGGGATAGAAGCCCGAGAGGGTTAAGTTCCCTGTTATAATAGTACTCGCTAATCCTATACGCGGAGCTGGCAGTACAATCCGCGGGAAGGGAGGGAAAAAAACATTTTGTGGATTCAGTTGAATGTCTTCGTTGCATGAGAACAGTTAAGTAGGAAACCCTGGGAGTGCTACAAACCTGTTTAAAAACTAAATTAAGATTCATTAAGTTTTAAAAGTCGTCACTCATTGATCTATGTTTTCGAAACACAACCAAACATTACACGTATAATATTAGAAATTTTACAAGAAATAGAATGGCAATCTATATGCTAAAAATCAGCACGACGTGAAAAGTATATAGAATGATCATTTCATTAAAAATCAAAAAGTAATCCCGTAAAAAAGAATAATCACCTACTCATTAAATAACAGTAAATAGCGTTATAACCTAAAGTATTAAAATTTTATTAAAAACGAATAAAAGTTCTTACAGTGCACACAATGTTATTTTGATTTGTAAAATACTTGATAAAGCATGCAAAAAATTTAGTAAAAAAAATATCAAATATTACGCAAAGATATTTTAAAATGCATCCAGAATAGCAAAGTTTCAGTAAGGTGTATTGTTATTCACGGTTGTTATCTATTCAATATTTCCATTTCGCAAGAAAGTCGGTCTTTTGTTGTTTATTTCCTAAGAGAGAGTTCGTTCTGAAATATACACTTACTTTTTATTCAACAATAAATTTTCATGCAGTTTAGTAATCTCAAGCATCTTGCTGTTTCAAAGAAATATACCATAAAGATAAGGACATTTAAAACAGTTTGCTTCCAATTACATGTGTTTCACAAATCGAAACCATTTCTAGTCGCAATCATAGCAGTAATTTATCTTCTCATCTTTTTTCTTTAAATTAGATTTCTTCAAATGTGCTTTCATAGAAATATCCTTGTTAGATTTGCTGTGCATACACGATTATTTGTAACTTACTTAAATGAATGATTTGAAAAATATTTCTCAAACAGCGCAAATACTCCAACTCGCGAAATGCAATTTTAAGAATTCTTTCCAATATGGATTTTTAGATGTGCTTTAAGGTTAGCTTTTCTACTAAATTCTTTTCCACAATATTAACACAGGTATTACTTTTTACCAGTGTGGATGAGAAAATGTCTATTAAGGTTGGCTTTTAGAGAAAATACTCTCCCACACAAATCACACCGGTGTGTCCTTTCGCCAGAGTGAATAACAAGATGTCTCTTCAAATTACTTTTCGAAGGAAATCTACTCCCACACAAGTCACATACGAATGGTTTCAGGCCTGTGTGCGTGCGAACATGTTCTTCCAAATTGTATCTGCTTAAAAATTCTTTCGAACACAACTGACATTTAAAGATATTTTCTTTGGTATGCAAGCGACGGTGAGCATTTCGACATTTTTGAGAAGAATAACGTTTGTCGCACAAATCACATTGAAATGGTTTCTCATCAGTACGCCTAACAACATGTCTATCGCTGGTAGATTCCGTTTCCTTTTGCTCAAAAGTACCTAATTTTTGATTTTCCGGTACTTGACACTCGACATTCGGATATTCCGAACTTCCTATAGATCCTTCACAATCATTGCTGTTCATCTTGCTCTCTAAGAAATTTATGGTTCTTTCATCCACTGTACTGATGGCATGATTCGATCTACTGCTGTGACCTTCATTTGTGTTTATCTTCATTGTGCATCCGTTGCCTCGAAGAGACTTTTTAAAATGTTCAATTCTTCTACTGCACTTTTCTTCGAAATCGTTTGAAACATCTTGGGCTGATTTACCATTAGAGTTTTTTCCATCACTAACTTCACCTCCTTCGTGGGCGCTACATAAGTGTTGATAGAGCTGCAGAAAGTTAGCACATATTTCTCCGCAATATTGACAAGTTCTACTTTCCATGAATAATTACTAGTTTCTTCTGAAAGCAATAGTTTTTCAAACTCCGAATTTATATCCGAAAAAAGTTACTTCCAATTCTTTCAGAACAGCGGGTTCAACTGTGCGAGAAATTGGAAGCAAAAGAAATATGTATTGCTTTTCGACGATTACAGTTAATAAATAATCCTTTCCATTTCAAATTAATAATTAAGATTGAAATCACAATAAAATTAGTTTTCCACTTGTATCTAAATATTCCTTAAATTGACCCTAATTTCTTATGTAACAAATATCAATCTCACCGTCAATCTGGTATCGCACTGAGCGTCTTTTGTGTAGGTCCTGAGGATTCAGTGACTCTAGTTACGCTTTTAAATTTATTAACATACTAAAATCAACCGGACCTTTAATTGTCGATGCCGTTTTATGTTTTATTGGTACGTGATTTCATAATGATATTTGTTTCATATTCGAATCTCATGATTTTTTTCATCTATGAGCGAATTAAGGAATTATCTTGGTAGAAGTAACACCATTTATCTTCGTGAAGATATAACAACTTGGAAACCAGAAAAGTATATTCCATCTCAGATTTTATACACGTAATTTTAATTAAGTTTGAAAATTCGTTTTCAACATATTTTGTTATTAACACATTTAATGTCCCATCAGTTCTTTAGGACAGTTTATTTCCTCCAGGTCACATAGAGTCCAAGAATCCCATTTGAATTTTTTTTTTTTTTGTTAAATTGCCAGAGATCTATCTTTAAGCGCTATTGAATGCTTTTGCGTTATTATTAAGCATTTATTTTTATCATAATTTATTTTCAATAATATATTAAATTTTAGAAGGTCTGGAGATTTAAATTTCAGCGATTTATTCCTGAAATTTTCCAAACGCTTTTGAATTGGGACATATTTTTTCGTATTCGAGACAAAAGTATCAGAATCAGTTTCATGATTGTCAACGACTCTCTGATAATCGGGTAATATCTTTTTAAAAAAGTAAAAATAATTTTTACCAATTATCATGAAACGCTATGGTGTTTGACGTGTTAAATCTCGTTCTGCTCTAGAACACAGATTGAAGGTGTAGAAAAAAATGTATGCGTGAATATCCCGATTGGAGTGTTCTATCAGACCTGAAAAATATTATGCAAGAAACTCTCTTCTTTGCAAAAATTTTTCCTAATTGTTTACATATTATTTATTAAAGAACAAATAGGTCTCTAGACTTTTGGTAACTTGGTTGTGCCAAATTTGTTTGAGCTAATTACGGTTGGTTTCTTAATTAAGACGCAGTTGCATAACAGGTCAAACAGACAAAATTAGAAATATTAAAATAGGATGTAACACTTTTAAATAGAATATATACTTTTCATAGAAACCATGTTATAGTAAATATTTATGAAGAAATGTGATAAAAATAAATGTTACTTTGTATAGCATATTCCTGCCCCTCTGTCTCATACAGCTAAGATTTTAAAAAAATAAGCTTTTTATGAATGGTAGTCCTGGAGGTAAACTTGTAACACTATTATTCGGGTCCAGTCTATATTGCTGGACTAAATCTGATTTCTTATATGATTTCTTGTTTTATTACTCACTTCTCAAATGGTCATGATCCCTTCGCTTATTATTTCAAACGTGTACATTTGAAAAATACAAATTTATGTTCATGTGGCTTTGTTGGAGATGCTGGCCACATTGTTTTCTCTCTCCGTTTAACAAAAGTTTTCATTTAAAGAGTTCTTTTGTTCAAGCTAATCATATTTGGCTTAAGTCTATGTAGGAAAATCCCGATTTTCATTTCATGCTTAAATCCTGTGTTCTTATGTTTCGTAAAATTACCCTAAAAATTTCATAAATGTTTCAAAAGGTGGTAACTTTTCTTAATTTCCAAATTTCAATATTGTTTGCTAAGAATTGTATGCCTTATACATATGTGTGTAGTTTGTATAGCGCTTCCTTTCTCAATCTCTTAATTTTAGTTATTGTGTGTACTACTTAAACTGATTTCAGGTGAGAGTCATAATATCAATATCCTTCATTAACAGGAAATCGTTACATTAGTGGAAATTTAAATTGTCATGCATTCAAAAAAATTAAGGAACGAAACGTGAAAAGTGAAAAATTGGAAGTATTAGAACTATGACGTCTCACTCTGCAAACAAGTTGTTAATATTTATCATTATTTTTTTATTTTCATTATTATATTCTATCTTTTATTACTTGCACCAACATGAACTGTTAATTGTTGCTCTTTATTGATATAAGAAATAGTAAAAATAAATCTTTATGCCATTAAATGCTGAGATTCTCTCCCGGAAATCAGCTTCGTAGCTTTAAGGGCTTAAAGTGTGCCTTGTATTCCGTCAATAACCCTCTTGTTGCTTCTAATGTGCCATTTATAAAACCAATTAACCAATAGTTTGAATGAATGTTTTTTTTTAATAGTTTAAGTAGAAAATTATAACTTCAAGAAATTAGAATTTTAATTTCGAGTTACAAATTTGCTCAGAACAATTTAGATTTTTAAATAAACCTTTATTTCAATAACTAGGTTTTCGTAAATTTAAAAAAAAGTTACAAAATTACAGATTTGAAGCTCAATAATTTGACAAATCAGCCTACGTTTTAAAAAAAATTATTTATATCCGTTTTTCTTGTTTTCGAATTGCTTTGAATCATTTGGTAGAGTGGCTATTATTGTTGATATAAAAAGTAAAAAAAAAATAAGAGAGATAGAGTGCATTTCGGTTAGGAAAAAAACTATAATTATCCAACAATAAAGTGCATAAGATTTAAAATAATAATTTAGATTTATTTTAATTACTTTCGATATTTACACTTTTACAGATTTTTTGTAAAAATAAATTGTATTGTGGCCCATTATCCATGGATTCATTTTTTAAAAAACTTTTCATATATTAAGGTTGTATTACAGCAACGAAACGAGTTATTGACTCCATCCCAACAATCTCGAACCCATAGTCAGTTGAGTAGTAAATAAGTTTAGTTGCTATGCATTTTCACATTACTTCGTGAGAGGACACTGAATATATAGTTATTTAGACTTTACGTACAAAGAAGCTGACTTGATGAACGCTAATGATTTTCGTTTATTTGGATTCCTCGTTAGATATTTTGCAATTTTTTCTTATGATCGTCTGTTTTGAATTCAGGAAAGCAAGCAAATACACTCTTAATATCATATATTGATTAAAAACGCGTTAACGGGAAAATAATTCAATTTGATAAACACAAAGCATTTTTTTAAAGAGGTTCGAATGTATACAAAAATATTGCAATAAATATAGTTTTTGAATTGTAATGTTATCCTGGTGTTCTTGGTCGCCTACTTAATCCTGATGACGCTAAACAACCGCTGTGCAATGGGTCGGACTCATGTTAAAATCTTTTTATTTCCAGAGTCCAATCATTGGTGTGGTGCGGAATTTTTTGGAGTTAGGGGTCAACCCAGATGTCGTCCTCCTTACTTGACTCAGATCTAATTTTTTGAAGGTCCATCACCAGCAGCAGTTCAGTTGCATCGCAGAGCGATCTTGAAAACCAATCATTTCATATAAATCTAATTTCTAAACTAATGTACTTTTTGAAATATGTGTTTTAAATTGTATTTTTTTTGTTAAAATGAAATCTTGATATTTTTTCATGTAAAGTATATTTCTTGTTTCTTACTTAAAATTTAAATAAAGAAATTTTTATATCGTTTATTTTTATGGCACCGTGTCAGTCTGTAGAGTTGAGATGCTTTCAAATACTTCTGATCTCATGAAATTAATTAATTATAAAGCAGAGAAATAGCATCATTTATTTTATAAAATATTATTCTTGTAATTAAAAATATTGAATCAAACATTTCTCGTGGTTGTATTCATTCTCTCTTTATATTTTTGTGAAAATTATTTTAATTGAAATAAAATGATGAAAACAAAATATTTTACTTTCCAGAATTACTTGAAAATTATCAGCCCTGTTGATCATGCTCAGATCTAAGCCAATTTTATTACCGTCCATTCGAGTATTCGAGTTCTGATAGTATTTTGGACCCATAATTCAGTGGTGCTGCAGGAATCTGTTAAGGACCCAAATAATCCCATTCCTGTATTGTGTGGAAGGGTACTATTTCAGATATTGTCCGCGTTCATTGAAATCGTATCAATATTACGAAATTGACCGTCTAAAGCCTTTGAATTACTTCTTAGTGCGATGTCAATAAACAACAGATCAATCGAAACATTAAAGTGGCAAACATACACAATTAATAATATACATAGAATCAAAAAATTTGCTTCTTGCAAGTTTTGAAATCTCTTAATGTCTAATTCAAGGTGTTAAAATATTTTTTAACTTCTTGAATTACGTATTACAGAAATTAGACTAATTTTTTCGATGTGTGAAAATATTGAATTAATTAAGATTATCAGATCTAAATTCAATTTTCACAGTGAGTATAACAGAAACTAAGATAAAAATGAGCGTCATTATGCTTCAAAACAGTTTAATTAATTTTAAAAACTTTTATCGCGTTTCGTCATTGTCAATTGTTGCTCAGAATTTGTTACAGGAATTTAAAGTTGTTAGATTGCTATAAAAGATACCTGTCTCTCCTCAGGGTTGCACATTGAAATTCTTGATAGTGGAGCAATTTTCAAAAAAGGAATAATCTGAGATGGTTCTATTGTAATTTGAATGTGGGCTAAAGGTTCGATCTTTCGCGTCGTTGCATCAAAAATATTTTTCTGAAAGCCCACATCATTTACGGAAAACCATCTTTAAAGTTGCAAAACGCTTAAGGAAGACACACTACTTGACCAGTCGATCTCGATGAAGCAGACCGGATAGGATAGGAAGGCAGGTACAACAGAAAAATGGATTATCATATTTTCTTACATATCCAAACATGTGCGCATAACATAAGTGAAAACAGTGTCTTCTCAAAAAGTCGCATTTGGAAAATTTTAAGAAAATTAATTGGTCATCTATCTTCTGACCGACGCCTCACAAGCCTTTACTGTACGAGGGTGTCGCGAAGCGTTCCGAATGGTGCAACTTTATCGTGAACTAATTAGAGGTCCAGCCAACATTCTTAGGAGGTAGAGTGTGGACGGATGAGGCATGCATTTTGCAGTAGGAAATGTACAATACTCGGAACACTCATTGTTGTGTGCTGGAAAATCCTAAATGACGTTTAATGTGAATTGTGTTTTCCGTTTAATGCTTCGTATGGAATTTCATTTATGCAATAATTAATTGATCAAGCACGAATTTTACCAATATACATTTAAAACTTATAAAGGGCCTGATATCCTATTTTGTTGAGAAATTGATAATGCTTCAAATCCGGAATGTATGGTTCTTACATAGCGAAGCGCCTTTTAAACAAATTGTTATAACACATATGATGGATTCGTAATTAAACCCAAAAAAAATTATTTCCATGGCAATTAAAATTTTTGCACATTTGAAGAAAACAGTTCATAATGCAAGAAATATTATCTCGTCAATTTTTTTTTCTGCAAAACCTTGTGTTATTTTACGAGAAATAGTTTTATAAGGTTTTTTAATAATTTATATTAAATAATTAAGTTACTTTTCGTTTCTCCGTAATAAAAATATATTATGTTAAACTCAGGAAATAAACGCCATTTAAATGAAAATTTTTCGTTCAGATATAAATAATAATTTCAAATATTCTCCTTTGACAAAACAATATTACATAATAAATTAATTTTAAATTCATATAGCTACTACAAATCTATTTAAGTATAAATTATAGATTTTTTATCACATTAGATAATTATGTAAGAGAACAAATTTAAAGCATAATATATCTTGAAGAGTCATTTTAGTTATGTAATTAGAAAATATTCCTTTAAAAACGTTACTTAATCAATAAAGGAAATCCAAAAACAGTTTCCAATAACAAAAATTACCGGTTTTTTAATTTAATTAAATTATTGGGTGAGAATTACAAATGTGCATATGAAACTTGCGCAAGCGATATGAATGAAGAAACAGCGGTATTTCTGGAAGCGATCGTAACATTTAATTACTTTTTGTGGTCTGCTCATAAAACTAGAACTCTAATTTTAAAGATTTGTATTTTAAAGCAATTTAGAGCTTTGCTTTCAAAGTTTTGTTGGTTCTCGTTTCGTAAGAATTCCGTTTTTCATATACACACACTCATATATCACTATTTAGAAGGAAAACATATATATATATATATATATATTCCTGCTAATTAATGACCACATTACTTGTACTTTCGAATTGAGTGTAAGTTGGAATTAAAAATAGTTCGATGATTTTTATGTTAGTTCGAAAAAAAGTTATGGTAGTTTGAATTTTTGACCACTGAAATCTTTTATAAAAGTCACTGGAATTTTCAATTTATTGCGTTAGAAAAAAATTCTACTTTACATAAAATCAAATTAATAGTCTGTGTAAAAGTACTTGAAATATATGCTAAAACATTTCTGATTTCACCAATGGGTATAATTCTGAGATATTGTGCTTTGCAGATATGTAATTTTCTAAAAAAAAAATATTATTACGTACTTTCTGATCAATAAAACTCGTAATCATGTAATTATCAAAACAGCCATAAAATTCACCAAACTAGATAAGGTAAAAGCAATAATCGGACATATATATCGGATAAAATATTTAATTTTAATATGAGACCAAAAATAAAAATATTTTAACCCAAATTTTTTTTAACCTTAAGAGTATTCCTAACTCGTACAACGATTGGCGAACTGTTTATCAACATCACGCTTTGATGCAACACGAGGGCTCTTGGCAACCGACCTCGTTATTGCAAACCAAGTGACCTGGCATTCCATTTCCAATTTTCCAAGTCACACTAGCTGGAGTACTGAGGCGTCGCTACACTATGGTGTACCATCCAAGGACCAAATTGGGTCTGTAATGGCATTATCCTCGACGTCATCAAAGCTGACCTCAAATTCGCGACATGACAGCCCAGCTACTGAAGCCGTGCATCAAATACTCTTGGACAAGGGTAATCGAATAGTCTTGGGCAGTTTTTCTCCATGCTATGCGCCAATTTTTTGACAGGCGAGTTCAGATTCGCAATATAAATTGATCATTTTTTTTGTACCATCTAACATTCAGTGTTGGGCTTAATCGATAGAAATCAGGATCAAATCTGTTTCTTTATAGTTTTGAATCCACGGTCGGCATTATTTTCGTAAAATTTTTGTTTTTAGATGTGATGCCACTTACGTCCCGCCATGTTGTGAGGTAAATTCACGTTAAATCGGGTGGGAATCCTCAATCTTGACTGTGGTCTGGTGTGGAAGCTTAGGCAGGGAGGTACCTGTTCAAGAAGGGTCCTTGTCACTTGACCGAAGTTCGAAATTACTAGATCTGTTGTCAATAGACCTCGTGGTGCTTCTTATCTTGTTATTTAAATAAACAATCAATCTTTCAGACTCATATGATTGCTTTACAAAAAATATCACTCGATATTTAACTTTTAAAAGTGGAAGCATATTAAATTTTCAGAATTTTTGTTTTAAGTTTTATCTAATATTTTTTCTGCCTATCATATTTGACAGAAGCGTCATTTTTAATCATTCAATTCAGTACGGTTTGCATCCCCCCCCCTGCTCCAGATTGATATTAACTTAGGTAAAAAAGAGGAACTTAATTTTGTAACATACATTCAGATAATTTTTACATCGAAATTGCGTTGAGTGTTAATATGAAAATTGTAATAAAACTCTCTCTCTAAACAGTCCGAAGTAGAGAAGGTAATTTTTTTTTTATTTTCGAGACGTCAAAATTCTTTTTGAAGTGAATTCCTGAATCCAAGATCCATTACTTTCTCTTCACTACTTTTATTTTTAAAAAAATTCAGTTACGGCTGTTATTAGCTAACACGAAATATTAAATTAAATACAAAGATTGATACAAAGTTCCAAAATTTACACGAAAGACTACATGATGTTTCTGTATTGATATGTTAAAAATTCTATCGCAAAATGCTTATTTGGTCGTATGCAACAATACCATTAAAGTAGATGATAACGGAAAAATAATTGAAAATATAATTTCTTTTCAACTAGCATATCAAAAATAGTCTAATTAAACAAAATAAATACTTTGATTAATTTTAGTATAAAGAAATTAGCAACATTCTTCATACGCGAATAATTAAAAGTAATTTAATAATAAATTACAAAATTATTAATTATGAAAACAATCTTTTTTCAATAAAGACAAATGGGAAAAAAATTCGGAACGGAAACTCTTACCTTTTTATCAAACAAGAGTGTCACTATCAGCGATTGCAAAAGAAAAACTCAGATTTTAGAAAAATAAATTTTATTTATAAGAGAATAAACATTTTTATGTACCAATCAAATAATATTTCGTTCTCAAAAACAGTATTCAAAAATTTGAGAAAAACAATTATAAAATTTGTAGCACAATACTTTAGATTGCATTTATCACATTAACGTGCTTTTCTGTGTAACTAATATGCCACACAGTTCTTTCCAAAAAATCAATTTTAAGAAACTTGGTATCGTGTTGCATACCTTTCGGAATAAAATATTTTAGCAATTCATTTGATGTCATTGAAATCATTATTTTTCTGCAAACTATTCAACACAATTATCGAATGGATAAAAGCTATTAGAACAAATATGTTCCTAAAGAAAGGAAATTTCCTTACCTCGTGCATTAAATGTAAATTATTTTTTTCGGTGCGCCCATTAAGCATTATTTCCTTCTTGAACAAATTTCAAATTAATTTCATTACAATAATTTAGTTCTTCTTCTTTACGATGAAAAAATTGATTTCTTAAAAGACGTTTTCCTCAGAAAACTTCCTTGTTTAACTAATATTTTTTATGTCTGGATTTCATTAGTATAACTAATTCCATGAGCACTAAGATTACCTATCAACACAAACACTTTCTCACGAAAATCACAGTAAGAGTACGTCGGTGTCTATGGAGTCTTCTATTACCAACGAAGCGTTTGTTGCAATTATTACATTCATGTGGTTTCTTCAGTGAGATTCTAATAGAAGATTTATTTATTGTAAAAGTCAAATCTTTATGAACTAAGGGTACCAATTCTTTACTTTCGTATCAGTTGCATTTTACTTTTGAATCTTTAAAGTTTTCAGTAGAGACTAACTTTTTTCATTTTGGCATCGTTTCTTTTTCCTGGCGATCTCTCCCCCCTCCCTAATTATTCATCTTAAGGTTTCCTTCCATCTGTACAATCACTTCTATCTTCAACACTTATTTCTTTGAAATCTGCATTTTTTGCGTGGACGATAAGAAAGTGGTCAGTGTACTTCGTTATATCACTGGACGATTTACAACAACATTTCATTGCTTTATGGTGAAAGATTAAATATTTGTTACCTTTAAAAATTGCATGCTAAAAATACTGATTACTCAACAAAATACGGTTATCAGAGTATATTTATGGGCAACCATTTTATTTTTCTAGTTACAGTTACTGAAAATATTTACAAATGTTCATCAAATTTAAGAGTGAATAAATTCATTTTTATTGTTAACAATTATAATTACTGAAAAAGGTTCATTAGAATTTTTTAATCAGAAAACGCAATGAGCAAACTCTTAATACAAATAGACATTTCAGGTATATCAGTCATAATTTCACTCTTACTTTTTCTTCTTAACACATCAATCCTTTGATCAGTAGTTGGCGTTTCTTCGGCTTTCGGTAAGGCTACAATATTGGCGGTTTGTAAATAAAAAGGGTTAATATTTTACTATGTTTTTAATTCTTTTTGATAAATATTGTACAGCAGACTTGCCATTAGAAAGAATAATTTACTTCTTTTTTTGTACACGATTACAAGGAAGCGAAGCTTCATCTCTTCGCTTACATGTCATTTCCTAAAAAATTCCTTCTCTAGCATTATTCCATTGGAAATGAGATTAATGTAGAATTTAAGCAAGTAGAAATTAAATTAAATATTATATTCTTAAAGTTAAAATTTATATGAGGTTTACGTTAAGATAATTTCTTTGCCTGTGTGAGTTAAATATTCTATTATAATTTTCATTTCCTTTATCTTTACTGTGATGAAAGGAGCGATTCTATAGAGAAAAATAAGGATTTCACAGTAGGAAGGATCTTTGTCGTTCTATATAAAATTAATGCCCAATCAATTAGTTCACTTTCAGGATAACACAGAAATGTAGTGTGCTAGAATCAAATGACGAAAAAAATTATGAAATTAAGAAGAAAACGCGTGAAACTAATCTTGTGAAAAAAAATAAAAAGTTTGGAATATTTGTTTTCATACACAGAGAAATTTCCATAGAGATTCCTTCTGTTCTGTAACACACGCTCATACACTAATAATGTGTGTGTAATATTACATAATTGAAAAATTTATTTATGTCTTAAAATATGCATTATGTTAACAACCTAAACCTCGGATATGCAGGAGATGGACAAATTATTGTTTTAATTAAAAAATATTTTTAAATGTTTAATTTATTTTCTTTTAATTTGGTGCACTTTTATTTCTTTTAAAAAATAGACAGATAAATTTAAAAGAGAAATATATTTGTGACATTGGGCTATTCGCGGTTACTCTTCACTAACCTTGGTGACTTTTAATTGAGATTGATTGCTTTTGCTAAACAATCTTTGCCCATCCAAAAATGAAACGTTATTATGTAAAGTAGGTAGAAATGAAGTGATGCGGGTGAGTTAGGAAATATATAAACTCCGACTGAAAGTAGCGAGAGAGAGAGGCTGAAGGAGAAGTGAAGCTGAAGCTATAGATAAGCGGAAGGAGGAGTGGAAAGAGAGGTTGAAATAGAGGGTTAGATTAAAGATTGTTGCAAGACGTTCATTTACTACTGTTTTCAACAGTTGATCCAGAGTCTGAGTTGCAGTCGAGGAAGGATTAGTGGTAAGAGTCTGTTAGATTACTATTGGTGGGTTGAATTTAGGTAATAGAAATATTCCCTAGGAGAGCATAGTGAGTTGTTTTCATAGTAAATATAAGTTAATAAAGTCCATAAATATTGTTCTTGTGTCTGTTTGATTAGTTAGTGTGTCTTAGTGTTTAATAATTGAATCTAGTTATTGCACAAGATGAAGCCCGTGTCGGGCGGTCAGTACACTGTCACCCAACCGTTCCTACCCCTAGAGAAAGAGTCCCACCGGGAGTAGCAATTTTTCGAATTAGATATTTCAATGGAAATGGTGATGTAGTTGAATTTCTAAACAGTGTTAATGATATCATTGTGTTTAATCAAATCCCGGCTAAACTGCATTGCGCATATTTGCGCAATCATTTAAGAGGCAGAGCACTCGATTGGTATGATGTGATCGGTGCTGACTATAAACGGGGAGAAGCTACTGACTTTGAGATCATGCAGGCAGCTCTAAAAGATGCATTTCCTGTGGTGCGTGATCGTACGCGATTAGAAGCAGAATTCTATTCGGCTAAACAACAAAACCAATCTCCGTTAGATTTTGCGTATTACATGTTAAAAATTGCGCTTTGGCTACATTTATTGACCCCGGAAACTGAGATAATATAGCATATAATGTTCAGAATGTCAATGCCTGTTCTGGACTATCTTGAAGTCCGTAAACCAACCTCTAAGATTGAACTGTTGCAGTTCCTATCTCAATATTAAATGCATCATTTAATGGAAGTTGAGAACAATTCCCGGTCAATTCAAAATGTGAGAAGTTTTAATAGATATCTCTATAAGCGAGATAAGGCTCTTGTACCACATAGTTTGAGGCAAGCTAGTGATGTGCAGCGTCAGTATGTAAACAACCCTGATGTTAGTCGCAACCAAAATTTGATCGCTCTCCAATTACGTTGAATTCAATGTTTGTAAAACCGGCAGAGACTGGCAATCAACTTCAGAGGGAAATTGAAAAAGTCATTAAAACCTTTCAGAGTCAGCTACGAGTTGTGAGAAGGAAGTCTTGGAAATTGAAAAATCAGATCCGAAATTTCTTGAATAGCAAATATCAAAATATTAATCAAAATTTTCCTTTAGCTTCTAGTATTAATGTAGAATGCTTCAGTCTTTCTGTTAGAAAGGGTTCGAGTACCCATCGCCATGGAAAGCCGTCTAATCAACTTAGTCGAGGGATCCGAGTGCAGCAAATATCTGATCACAGGATGGAAGTTTACAATTCAGCTGATGGAACTTCGCCACTGTATGTGCCTCCTCACCGCAGGATGAGAGCCTCTACTCCGTCATCACCAGTGGATAAACACGTCCGTCACCTACAACGGATGAGCGGAATCCGTACGCAAGAGTCGTCCACAGGAAACTAGCCATGGAGGATCGAAGTCCGACCTCAACAGCAAGAAGCGGACCATGGGGCCCACTGCGAAGCCACAAGGGTCTTCAAGGAGGCACTCTAGAGTCACGCCTATCCATTACAAGGGATCTACAGCAAGATCCAGATGACAGCCGATCTCTCAGTTTAGAAGGTAATTCTTCAAGATTCTCGTCCACAGCGAAAACCGAGACTAAATATCAGGTTGTATTATTCTTTGTTATTCCATTTGATTGACGATAAGATATTTTTGGGAGAGCAAGTCTTTCGTTTTAAGGCTTCAGCTCCAATACGGCAAACAGCTTTGGCTCTTACTCCACTAAGAGCTTAGAACTTAAATGGAAAGTTTAAATTCTTTTTAAATTGTAAATAACCAAGTTGGTGATCTTTCCGGATGGAAAGTATTTTTTGCTATACAGATTGGAACTTTTAAATTGTAAACATTTGTTAAAGTATAACACTAGTTTATGCATCGACTTTTTTTTTAAGAGTAGCTGTTTTGTTATTTTGCATGAATTATGTATCATCATTTCATAACTGTATTTATGTTATACATCTGGTCACATCGTGGCGTAATTAGGGATCGCGACTAATATTAATATTTAGCGCTGCATTAAGTTCGCATTTTGCATTGTTCCGTCTCTTGACCAGATGGCGTCATTCATCAATTTCTTGAATGTTATGTGAAAAATTAGATGCTTTTGTATGAATGATAATGTTTACTAATGTTTTACTTGTTATTAAATGATGTACACTGCAATCCATTTCAGGGTACCAGACCCTGACCCCAACCTTGTAAAGGAGCCGAAGAATCAACAATTCTCCGGCTCAGGAGGAATAAGAAGTTCAGGAAGATTCTTTGTTAATAAATTATGTTTGGATTGTTAGCATTAGTTTTTTTTGTAAGCTCTCCTTGGGTGGCGCCTTAGACTAGCCGTTTAGTAGCAGTATAGTGACTTCAGATAGCTACAAATTTTCAACTTATTAGCAAAGGGAAATAAGGTATTAAATTTAAATTCACTTTACTCATTAGCTTTAGAGCTCGAAAGTTGAACAAGTATATGATAGCGTCCAATTACATAGGCATGTGGAATTTAATCGTAATTTCACGTTTGGTTTCTTTCTTGTGTTCGCGTCACATATTTAATAATAGCTTCTAAAATACGATTAATTTTTTACTTAGGCTAGCTTTTCAAATTTTTTAAAATTTTCGTAATTGTGAAGATCTTTTAATTAATTGTATGTTCATATTGTTCAGGTATTAAGAAAATTGATGTTGAATATTTAATCCTTTATGTCAAACAACTTTTTAACTAAAAAAATGTAGGTCACATTTTTTTAGGTCTGGCATAAAGTTAATTATAAATAGAACTTGAAGATTATTCTTGTAATGCAAAGTCTTATAAGGTAGATTAATAAAGAATTTAAAATTTTTTTTTATCACAAACCTATTTTACTTTCTTTAAGTATTAAAATTATATTATTCACCACATTTATTATATGATCTTCTCCGATCTTCTTGGCAGCTTATCAATTTCTTTCTTGTAGATTGCTGTTGGATAATACTGGAAGAATTGTTCGACAGCTTTACAGACATGCTCTTTAGAGTTGAAGAATTTCAGTCTAAAAAGTGTTTTAAGAAAAAGAAGTGATAGTTTGTAGGAGAAAATTCAGAGGAGCAAGGTGAATTTCGTCAAACAGATCGTCTGAACTGAAATTTTTTTTCTTGATTCACAAAAGGAATGTCGATCTTCCGATTAGAGAGTATAGGATTCTTCTCAATTCAGTTTCTCTTTCATTCTTTGCAGCTTTTGAAAGCATGTATCCAAAATATGTGTTAAATTTCACTTTGAACTCCTCGTGGCGATTCATACCGCCACAATCTCACCATACATATATTAAAAGAATTTTCGATGAATATTTGCTTTCAGATGTAATAAGTATGCATGATAACTTATCAAGCCATTGTCTTTTGTGAAGATATTGTCATAGGTAATGTGTTTATCAACGCCTGTTTTAATCCTGAATAAAAATAATTAATTTTTAATCGTGACATCAAATTTGGTAAGATTTTATTTTTATACTGGTCATTTCCAAAAAAATTTAAAAGTTAATTGTGAAAAAGCTGTACCGACTCCCCGAGAGACAATCGCCCCCTTACTCAGCATGTATTGATAATAGAACAAAAGATATCACATATTTTCGAAATCAAAATTAAGGTTTGCTTATAATATGTTCATACGGGGCAGAAAATGTATATGACAGGAAAAACAAACAAAAAATTAACAAAAAGAATTTGTAAATATAGGAGGTATATCAAACTTAATGGCAGAATACAAAAACGTCCACAAATTCGTGAACAAAAATGAAGTATTAGACAAAAATATGTACTTATGTTTAAGATATACAATTACAACTAATAATAATTCAGTATAAAGACCTCTTCTATGAGAATAACTTCTTCTGAATCGTAAAAATTGCATTTAAATGGCTTCTCGCATGTGCGCTTAACAAAATGTCTATTGGTAGTGGATGCGGTTTCCTTTTGTCCAATGGAATCTAATTTTTGATTTTCCCATAATTGACATTCGATATTCATTGCTTCAGAACTTTTCATTGATTCTTCGTAATCGTTGTTATAGATATTGCTATTCATAGCATTGATGGTTCGTTCATCCCCTTCAATAATATAATAATTTGACCTACTGCACTGAGCTTCACTTGTGCCAATTCTTTCGCATCCACTGTCCAATAGTTATTTTAAATGCATCATTTAGTACATTGTAAAATTTCGCAAATCCATCTAAATCAGTGTTTGGTGATGTATCATCAACGTATATTCCATTGCTAATTTCAAATCCTTCGTGGACTCTAGATGTATGTTGAATACATTCCAAAGGGTCAGCCAATATTTCACCGCAAAGTTCTCTGTTCCATTTATAAGAACTGGCTTCTTTCATAAACAATGATCTTAAAATTCCGATTTTATCCTCAGAAATTACACCAAACTCATCAGAAAAGGGTTAAAACGGAGAGTTTAGCTCGATAACGAGAAACAAGTATTATCTTTCGACGATTACAGTTATAGAAAAATGTCCCTTCCGTAATAAATAGATTGCATTCATATCAGCATTAGTTATCAACATTTGCCAAAACATATTTTTATAACTAAACCCTAATTCTTTATAGAACAATTATCAATCCCAACACAAATTACTTGGATAATGCATTGAACTATTTTTATGTAGTCTCTGAGAATTCAGTTACTCTATTTACGATTTCTAATTTTTAACACATTAAAACCCATAGGACCTTTCAATATTGAAATAGTTTTATGTCCTCTTGCAAATCAATTCCATATTGCAAATACTTTCAAATTCGAATCATATAAATAATTTTTAATTTTCTTTTCTTGTCGCGGTAACATAGTGGTCATTGTCGTTGACTTGCGGCCGTCGGTTTTCGACGATTTGCGGGTTGGGAACTCGATACCTTGCTCTGTATCCAGGCTGATGCACATTAAATCCATTGGGTCCAAAGTCATCCCGTGGTGTGGAAGTCAAGAGAGGGTAGTGCCAGTTCAGGTGTCATTCTCGTCACTTGAAGGAAGCTCAAAATTACGAGGTCGGTCATCAATAGCCCTCGTGTTGCTTCTAGTGCGACGCTGAAAAACCAAAAGAAATTAAGATAACACTTAAGGTAACACTTGTATTATTAGCGTCAAATATAAAAGGTTGACGATTACCATTTGCGCATTGTGTCATTAAAAATATATTTTTTAGCAAAAACTTCATTAATTTCATTTTCTTGTTTTAGATTTCGGTGACAAATATCTGAAATTTTTGCATAACACTCGTGTATTGGGATTTTTCAGTATTCGAGACAAAATTATAGGTTTCGATTCTGACATTGCCGTTGACTCTGAATGTCTGATCCCTTTACAAAACGATCTGAAAATCATGAAGCTTATCCGTAGCCAGGTGAACCATTTTTCATGATTTACTGCGGCGCTTGACGTATTGAATCACGAGTTGCTCTAAATGACAGATTCTAGGTGTGGAAAGAAATGCAAAAACTTCTCTTCTTTAAAAATTTATCAAGAAACATTTGTCTATTTTTCAAAAAAGAATGGCAAAACTTTCGATTTATTATGATAGAAGTGATTATGGAATTGAATTTTTTAGAAATGAAACCGTCATTATAATGAAAAGAGAAATATTTTATAAGACGTTTGAGTCCGAGTAATGTTCTTTTGTCTGTAACATTTCGTTTTATTCTTCATTTATTTTCTCAGGTGTGAGAGGAATACCATCTAACTAAAGAAATGAAATAGTTCAAACTATTCAGCTTAGACTAGTGGTATATCTTTAGATAAGTTCACATAAAAGTTATTTTTTGTACAAATATGTATTACATTTTAGCACATAATTACATTTAGAAAATGTCATCCTTTCATTTTTTTTTTTTAATGACGAAGAAATTAAAAGTTGATAAGTCAGAAATAAATGTATTCTTTCCGATATTCTGTATTCTCCCAATTATTCCAATGACAAAGAAACCATTAACGATGCAAAGACATTAGCAGCCATTGCAAACGCTAATTAACATATCATATTCAACAATTTCAATCGTTGTGATCCTGGCTTAAAGAGGAGAGGTGACGTACCTCCGATTATTTAAGAATAAAAATGTCGAATACAATAGGTAGAGTTTCATGCCACAATGAGCGATCGAAAAGTACTTGAATGTTGAATGTAATTTTTAAAATGCTTTCTACGTTTTACTCCATCCATTTCTACAAGTGATTTACGTTCTGACTTTAGCACATTCATTCCGAAATACGATAGCAAAGACATTTTCAAATAAGCTCAGTTTGATCTTTCTTACTTCCACTGCAAAAAATAAATATGGTAAAATTGAGATTGATTTATTAGCATCACACCAGAAGTCACAAAAGGGATAATAACGAAGGACCTCGTAGTTGTGAACCTAAGTCAAGTGACGAGGATGATATCTGTACAATGATGATGTACAATGCTGTGGATTTGATATCAACTATATTGACTTTCCTGTGCCATTGCAGCTTCATTCCATACCAATGCAGCTTCATTCCCTTTACCATTGGATTTTGACTTTTAAATTTCACTAATGCCTGCTTCGAATTTTGCGTCTTTAATCATTATGATTTAAATCATTATGAACTGTTTAGGATAGAAAAGCATACCAGAAACAAAATATTGCAATTTACTGCTTTCTGAAAGTCAACATATGTGTATTAGTAATTTTGTATGCAAGTTTTCGAAGTAAACAAGGTGTATGTGCCTGTAAAGTTGTTAATCCCATTGAAATAAAATTTTACTTTTTTATTTTTAAAAGCAAATTGATATTATTTATTTAAATAATCAGAATTAATTTCAAGACACACTTTTTTACATACAAAACACTTATTCTTAAAACGTTCCTTGTAGCATTTATTTTTAAAGTAATGTATTGATGGTTTATTCTATTTAAAATCTGAATCTATCTCTCATCAAACAGTTTGTGTTTTCTAGATTTTTAAAATATATTTTAATTAATATATATCATTATAATATTGTTTTCTGATTACAGAATGCTCCAAGAGAAATTTCTATTATATCATGCGTAATTTAAAAAGGGTCGACTCTCGAAATAAACAGAATTGTAACTAAATATTTTAACTTGCACAGAATGAATATATTTTTCTAACTTAACATGGAATGAAATACGATTTGTTTTATCTCTTTATTTTGTAATTTCAGAATTGGAGAATTTTGTTTTTCGTTGAAACTATGGAACTTCAAATTCTTTATATAAGGAAGGATATTTGCATTTTTAACTTCATCTTAGTTCCACATCACATCAGCTGTATTTGAAATTAAGAATTCCTGCTTTGTTATACCTGTAAGGCTTCGGTGAAAACTGAATTCGAACCCACCGCTCAACATGGCTATGTTTGGCTTCAAACTAATAATTTCTTACGTTTGGCAAAAACGGCTTCTTAAAGTTTTGTAAAATTATGTCTTGTATGTTAATTACGAAGCTAGAATATTGCTATTGAATAACCTAATTTTACATTAAATAAATTTAAAAATAATCGAATAAATTATTGTTTTAACTTCTAAAGATATTCATATAAATAAAATAATTTATGTATTCTTTCTTTGCATTTGTTACCGCGAAACGAAGAAATTTCAAAAATTTTCTCAGCACAATTTTCGTTATGTTAGAAAGCTTGCGATTTAAAAATTTCATTTTAGTCCTTGGTGAGTTCTGACAAAGCGAAATTAGTGAGAAAGTAATTTTTAGCAAGATTAATGACTAAGTTCTCGTTAATTCAAAAATAGATGCGAAACGACTGATTTGAATCTCAGTAATTTGACATATCATCTTACGTTTTAAGAAGGTTAATTTTGTCTTTTTCGTTCGTTTGTATGTTTATGAGTTGTATTGAATCATTTGGTAGATTTTCAACTATCGTGGACTTAAATAAAATAGAAAAAACTGATAAGAATCAACTACATTTTACTTAGAAAAAACTATAGGAAATGCGTAATCAATTGTGAAATCAATGAAATGTGTGATTATCCACAATTGTGCATGATATAGAAAAATTTAAATGGTGGATAATACTTTAGGATTTGCAAATTGATGAACGAGGAAGTTTTCAATCGCAGATATAAAATCATTTCAAAGTGTCAAGAAACAAGACGACTTCACAAATGGTATTTTTAATTATGCAATTTTCTACTTTCCTCTAGCTTCGCAATTCAGTGTTTTTATTTGAATCGAATTGAAGGATAATGATACTATCACTGAGAGAAAATCTTTTTAATTCATTACAATTAGTATTTTAGCGTTTAAAATTTCCATCATGAACCTGACAAAGAATGAATTAGTTTCATAAGAAAATATCTTTGGAATATTACTTCATAAGCAATGTGTACAATTCGATACGTAAAATAAGTTGTGAATGCAGATCCATTACAGGGGAAATGAATGCTAAATAATATCGATGGAATTTCATTTTCTACATTTCAGACTTTTGATGGTTTTGAAGAGTACTTTGCTATTTACTTGCTTATACTTCATTCTGTTTGGGTGTCAAAATTTCAAATTTAAGAATTTATTACTAGAGATAAAAGATTACAAACTTATTTTTTTCTTAGATGTTTATTTTGTTTTAAAAAGCTCTTTGTTTTTTAGTTACAATCTAAAAGAATATTGAATTTTAAGTATTTCTCGAATGCAGTTCTAAAATTAGACTACATTTTTACTTCCGAAAATACAAAATTGTTTTTCAGCATATTGTTAATGCTTGGCTAAGGACATCATATATTCATCTACTTTTTTATTTGTAATCTTTTAGATTTTAATATTGTATTACATATTTAAAGTCTTACGTTAATGTTCAATTTTTGAATGCAGCTTTAAAATTCATTCAAACTGTTTCGCATTCGATATGTTCAACGATAAAGCAGCAGTCACTGGTCACTGAGATATTTAATTTCGTTTTTAAAATATTTGATATTATGATAGCTGTTGAGGAATCAACAACGGTCAGGAGGGTTTCAACAGGTCAAAAAAATATGATGTTCTTGAAAATTGTTTACTTGAAATTACTTTTTTGTGAAAAAACGAAACACATCTTCTACTAATATTAGTAATTATGTTAATAAACAAAGAAGAAGGATTATATAACATTTTCTATGAAAATATTGTAGCTAAAATTAAATTTATGAAATTACGCAATAAGTTCATCAATATTCTAACTAGGATCATTCTCTTCCGACTGGTTATATCAGGTTTTCTTGGAAATCGAGAACATATTCGAAAGGAAGTTATATTACTCATTGAGTAACATTTTTTTGTACAGAGTTGTGGAAACGGAAATAAAAGGCTTATGGAAAATAAATAGAAAAAGCATTTCTTATTTACTTAAGTAGGAATATTTTGCTAAGAATATTGTACTCAAAAATTTTCGAATGTTCAATCATTAACAGAAATAAAACTCTTGAAGTGTGTCTTCTCTCGAGTCTCGAGAAGTCTTCGAGAAGACCGCGCCACATCGAAAGAAATGCACGCGTACAGCCAACTGCTTTATTGACCGCCATCCAGGCACAGGTAGCATCTTCACTAGGGCCCCTGTGTCTTCTCAAACCATACGAAGTCGCTTGGCTGATGTACACTTGGGAAACGGCGCCCATTACGTGTGCTGCTCTTGACGAACACTCATCGACGCCTCCGTTAGGAGTGGTGCCACGCACGAGGAAACTGGACTACAGCGGAATGGAACCAGATCGTTTTTAGCGATGAATCGAGATTCAATCTCAGCTGTGATGACAATCGTGTTCGTGTGCGGAGACCTCGTGGTGAACGCCTCAATCCTGCCTTCGATTTACAGCAATACACCGCTCTCACAGCTGGTGTGATGGTATGGGTTCCCATTGCCTACAATACACGGTCACCCCAAGTATTGATACGTGGCACCATGACAACCCAGCGGAATGTCCATGACATCCATCAAACACATGCGTTTCTACTTATGCAACGCCTCCCATGAGATATTCTTCAACAAGATAATGGTCTACCTCAAACTTCAAGGGTGTCACAAGACGGTCTCCGCACTGTTACTACCCTTCCTTGGCCTGCCCGATCCTCAGATTTTTATCCAATCGAGCATATCTGGGATAATTTGGGACGGCGAGTTGGGCATCCCACGAGTTAGAACGAACTAGAGGCAAGATTACAGCAACTATGGAACGAAATGTCTCAAGACATCATACAGAACTTATATGCCTCAATGCCCCATCGTATTGCTTCGTGCTATCAGACGTACAGGGGGTTCATCAGGAAATTATATCCTCCATGCTTTTGCCTTTTTCTCTGAAAGAAATGATCATTTTTCTTTTATTTTCTAATCATTTACTTATATTTAAGTTGTCATTACGTATATAAAATTTCGTTTTATTTTGAGGATTCCTTTTTGATGATTTGATTTGTTTGTCCATGAGAGTATATAAAATAAAAAGAAGTTGTCATACATTTTTAATTTTCCTCAAGTCAAGCGATTTGTATTCATCTTAATGCAGCAGCTTTTAAAAAATAACGTAAAAAAATGTAGTTTGCTGGAATAATATTGGAGTTTAATTTTTCTTTGTTTCTGCCTGTATTGTTTATTATTATTTCGTACAATTTCAGGAAAAGTAATCTAATTTCAAGTCCCTTTGTATTTAATTTAGTGAAAGAAATCACTTCTACAATTTAAAAATCTGTCTAAGGAGATAGAACCATTATTCTCCTCAAGAACATTGGACGACATATTAGAGGGGGAAACTCGGAATATTAAAAACAGGTATGAAGGAAAAATTGAACGAGAAGCAAAATTCTATAGTATATTTTGAAGTATTTACCACTATCGGGGTGGCCATGGTTGCCTCGTGATCCTGGACTTTAGCTCGTGGTCGGTGTTGTTTTCCTCCAGTAGTGTGTTAAGTCCTGATACACTTCAACACCCACAGTGTGGATGGGTTGATGCACGTTAATTCTTGTCGAGATCCTAAGTCCTTCATATGGCGTGGTTTGGAAGTTTGAATAGGAGTTGAGTCCACAGTTGCAGTCCTCTTTACTTCACTGAGTGTCAAAATTACTATGTCTGCCGCTGATAGTTCTGGAATTGCTACTCAGTGCGACGTGGATAAATAACCTTAATCGCTACCGCTGTCGATCCTTCGCTTAAACATCAGTGATGAATACCTTATGCTTACCCAGAAATATCAGAGAACATGAAATAATTAAATTTAAAAAATTATGAAAAATTATAAATTTAAATGTATGTTGTTTTAGAAATGTATGCGTATAATTTCTTAAAAAGGAGATGTTCTTGCACTTCCCTTATTTATTCGTGTAAGAGGAGTTGCGTCAACACAATAGGGCAATCAAATTACCGTTGGAGTTTCTTTTCTCAAAAATATAGTCTCCTAAACCATCGTCGCACATTCATAAAGGATGGAAACCTTGAAGGCGTGATTCGTGTGAGTAAGTTTGGCTATTTTTGAAAAGTAGTCTTAGCGCTCAGGCAAGCAAGACACATATGAAAGAAACTTATTAAATAAGTAAATATCTCTGACAGCTACTTTCAAGAAATGTTATCCATATCACGATAAAAAAAAAAAGAAATGTATTACGATACATGTGTAGATATAATTTTTTTAATGAAGAAAATGCAATTAAAATTGTCAGTCACAAACAGTATTAATGTACTTGAATGCATACGGTTCGAATTTCCTTTTGTCAGAGACGAATTTTCTTGATCGTTCCATCAGCACGTGGTGCGTAATTTTCTGAAAATATTTATTTTTTAATCTGGATCATTTTATTACTGAACGACTTCTAATCCAGAATAACCAGGAATGACGAAGTTTCTTCTAAATTTTATTTTTGAAAATGACTTTCATTTTACAAGTAAACCTGTAAAAAGATTATACAAATGTTTTTGTGTGTATCTCTTGGTATTTTTAGGTGCATTTCCTTTTGTTTGTTAACCGCAATAATTTCAGACCACAAAAAAACAAGCTCATAATGACATTATTGTTACATGAAAAGGGGATAATTTATTTTCTGGTTCTTTTTATAACGAAAATTTACGAAATTTTACTCTTGGTAATTTTTTGACAGGACAAATTCCATAGTTTTTCTATAGAAATTCTAAAAAGAAATATTAAATGAATTAATCTGTATAATCTTAACATGAAAGAAATCATCTATATAAAAGCAAAAAAAAATACTTGATATTACATTTTTCTTATAATCGAAAAAAGATCGAAAACAGTTTCATTTCAATTTTCTAAATTTTTCTAGTTTAAATTTTTCAACAATTAAGAAGAAGTTTTCTGTGAATGATTAACTGGTGTTTGTGGGGCATACAGCAACGAAGGCTATTATTCGCAGAAGAGATTTGTTTTATTATTTCAAACAGCTATAATCTTTCCAATATTACTTTCAAGTGTAGCTTTCAAAAACTAAAAATAGTTCGCCAAATGATAAAAATGAATTGAAAAAAGACAATTATATTATTTTATATAATTATAAAAGAACAGATATTGTAAGGCTAGAGGAAAAGTTAATATTTTGAAGGAAAAATTTAGTGTATACTATCTAAAATCACAATCTAAATATCGAAATGCACACCAATAACTAAAGGTTTGCTACATATTATGTAGATTATTGTCTTGTAAAAACATAAAAATTATTGATAGTAATTTAAAATTAATAAACCTTGATATTCGTAAAATAAATTGCAAACTGATTCAAAGCAACTCGAAGCGGTCATTGTAGAAAAGTTGTCAGAGCAAGAAATTTCCCATCGAACCGTTCGTCGTATTCCTGATGCCAATAAGATTCATCTCGTAGTTAAATGGAAGCACGTTAAATCATGCTGTGCGCACAGAATTCGCGTTGTGTTTTGCTCAAAATTGGTAACAAGAAGGGTGCCAACTCGGATGTCATCACCGTCATTTAATTGAATTTTAGCTTTAGTGTGAGTGTCCTTCAGGAAATACAAGGTCCTTCAGGAAATACAGACTACAAAGGAACGCGTGTTGAGGATATTAATGAGGAACCTATTTAAATGAATCCGAAGATAGTTGTTTGATAGAAAATAGAATGTATAAGAAGTCAGCAAGAAAGAATGAATGCTAGAAAGAATTTGCAGTTTCAAATACCATTAGACGTTCTACTGAGCCGAACAAATTATTAGAAGAACCTGCAGTAAATATGTTGAATAAAGAGATGGATGAAAGCAGTTTTCAAGAGTGTTTTAAGAGTTATATAGAATCAGACGTCAAATGTAACTCAACCGAAATTAAAGCAGTTGAATATTTTGAACAGACAGAAACGACAAGTACTTCCTACAAACAATCCAGTACACGCTCATGCGATAAGCCGTATGAATGCATGACTTGCGGGCAAATCCTACTATTTTAAACAAAGTCTGAATGAACTTAATCGTCTGCATACTGGAAAGAATGTCTTGAAGTGTAAATGGTGCTCGAGCCATTTCACCAATAGGTTTCTATACGAAAAAATAATCTTCGCGCTCATTCTGGAGAGAAGCCTTTCAAGTGTGACGTCTGAGAGGAAGGTTATTTTCAAATTGGTAACCCCAATAGGTATCTTCGCATTCACAGTGGTGAGAAGCCTTACAGGTGTAATTCCTGAGGGAAATAATTTAACCGAAAACATCACCTAGATCGACATGTTAGCACTCATATATGAGAAAATATTTTTAAGTTGTGAATATGTGGTAGGAATTTTATATAAATAAAAAAACTTAGAACTTATGGTCGCACTCAAACAAGAAGAAAAATTTTTTAAATACAAAATTTCCGTAAAATCAATAATTTTTATCTTATGAATACTTATTAATGCGATGTATTTGAGTAGCTGTTCGTACATAAAATTTTATATTGTTCAAATGAGATTATTTTATTAAAGAAACATGTCATTCCAAATTTTATTCATCACTTGACTAAATATCTTGTAATTGTGTACTATAATAATAACTCTTTAGAATGCATACATATAAAAAGCAAAATATTTCGAATTGTGATTTCTAAATATTCAGTATACGTATATTAGTATTCTTTATGCAAGTTTCGAAGTAAATATTTTTATCTGCACCATTGTTAATCACGTTGAAATAAAATCTTAATTTTTCATTTGCAAATGCAAGTAGTTATTACTTTTTGAAATAAACATAATTAATTTTAAGAATTTTTTTTTGCATCTTTAAAACATCAATTCCTGAAATGCTACGTTAAGCGTTTATAACTATTTAAAATAATATATAGGTGATTTATTCTATTTTAAATTAAAATCTAATATACAGAAAATTCTATGCTTTCCATTTCAAACATTTCTAAACAGTATTTTAATTAAAAATGTTTTTTAATAATTTTTTCGATGAATAGAGAATATTTCATATAAAGTTTGACTTATTTGTTATTTAATTTAAAACTGGTTTTTTAATTTAAAACTTCCTAATTATACAGGATATATATCTATTTTCCTCCTAAATTGTGTTTTTACAGGGATTAAAAACTATACTCACTTGCATAGAGCCCATACACTTTTCAAAGCATACATCGAAAGAAATCGAAAATATTTTATCACTTTGTTTTGTAATTTTGTATTTTGTATTTCTTTTTGCTCAGCATCAACACTATTCCAGAAAACAAAAACGACAATTGTCGACTTCTTTCTTAGCTATTATAACTTATTTCTTATTTCCACATCATATCCGCTCTATTTGAAATTAAGAATTATCCGTTGTTGATCATTATGTAGCTTCGTGGGAAATAGGATTCGAACTTTTCAACCCAAGTAACAATGTTTTGAGGCAATCTAACGATCTCCTCAATTTGTTTAATCCAATCGCTTAAAGTATTGTACAAATAAGACTAGTTTGTTAATCACAGAGCAAGAATTTTGCAAAGGAATGACCTCATTTTATGTTAGATAAAATCAATATATTGTAAGAAATTATTGTTTTATTATTTAAAGGTATATTAACAATATCTATATTTTTTCTCTACGACTATTAACTAAGATTTGAAGAAATTTCAATTGTTTCCTTAGCACAATTTCAGCCCTTTTAAGAAATATTTCATTTTTCTAGTTTTATTTGAATGTTTGAAGTTTTTTTTATGTAGAGTAATCTGTGAATAATTAAGGAATTTTTTATTTTTCTTAATTTTATAATGAACGTAGAAACTTTTGATTTAAAGCTCAGTTTTATTTAGATATGATTTTGCAGTTTACGCAAAGTTACTTTTTGTAATTTAGACATTCATGCCGACGACATGTACTCAAGTATTTGATGCATTCACTCTAACCGAAAATTTTAAAAAAAATTAGAAAATATAGTGAGGATCGAGCATATTTGGTACAGAAAAAAAATAACTAATAACTTTTTTAGAACAAAATTTATAAAATTTTTCAAAATTGTTTAGTTTGATGTTCATTTACTTAGGGAGTCGTGTTGTTACAGATTTACATTAAAAATAAACTTTATAGTTCCAGGAAATCCAGTTTTTTTATTTTTTAGCAAACATTTTATGCATTACCGTCGCCCTATAATTACCATGGATTTGAATACAGTAAACAAAATTTTATGAGATAATAATTGTGGTAAGAATTCGGAGATATATTGGTTTGGGTTTTATTTTAATAAACATTTGATTCTATAGATAAGGATCCCTTCTTCTGTCAAGTATTTTGAATGGTGTAAGTGAGATTCAAATGCAGCTCCTAATTCCTGTCACGGAAAGGGAAAATGTGCATTTACTTCATGCGATACTTTGAGAATATAAATAAGGCAATAGAACTGAAAAGACAGCTCAAAAAGGTTTAATGTTTACGGTTAAGGACTAATTTTCAATAGGAAGCTGGAAAATGGAGAGGCAAATTAAATTCTAGAGATACGACCATGAAATATTAACCAAAGACAGGACGTCTTTCCAAACTTGACGATATTTTAAAGGCAATATTATAGCAAAGTCATTAAACATTTTTCAAAGTATTAAAGTTTTGAGAAGTTCTCATGCAATGAAAAGAGACATTTAAACACGAAATTTCACAGAATTAAATTTTTCTTAAGTATAACTATTATACTAATGTAAATTATTTACTGCATTCTGAAAGTCCTGTATACGTGTATTAGTAAATTTGTATGCAAGTTTCCAAAGTGAACAAATTATATGTGCCTGTAAAGTTGTTAATCCTATTCAAATAAAATCTTAATTTTTTATTTTTAACAGCAATATGTCATCATTTATTGAAGTGATCAGAATTACTTTCAAGAAGTAGTTTTTTACATAAAAAACATTCATTTCTCGATGTTTCCTTGCAGTTTTTATTTTTAAAACAATGTATTGTTATTTTATTCTACTTAAAATGCAAATCTATTTCTTTCCAAATTGTTTCTGTTTTATAGATTTTTAAAATGTATTTTAATTAAAATATAGCATTCTAATTTAGTTTTCTGATTATTAAATTTTTCAAGTGAAATTTCCTTAAATTAACGTTTAATTTAAAAACATTTCCCATTTTAAATAAACAGAATTCTAACTAAATCTTTTAACTTGCACAGAATGAATATATTTTTCAAAGTTTACATGGAATGAAATCCAATTTGTTTTATCTCTTTGTTTTGTAATTTTATACTTGGAGAATTTTGTTTCGTTGAATTCATGCAACTTCAAATTATTTATATAAAGATGAATATGTGCATCGTTTAACTTCATTTTACTTCCTCGTCACATAAATTCTATTTCAAATTCAGAATTCCTCCTTTGTGGTACATTTTGGACTTCGATGGAAACTGAATTCGAACCAACCGCTCAACATAGTTATGACTGGCTTCGAACTAATAATTTCTTCCGTTTGGCGAAAACGGGATCTTAAATTTTCTTGAATTATGTCTTGTATGTTAATTACCGAAGCTATTCAACGCAATATTGATTGCAATTGAATAACCTCATTTTACATTAAATAAAATTAATTATAATCGAATAAATTATTGTTTTAACTTCTAACCATATTTATATAAATAAAATAATTTATATGATCTTTCTTTGCAACAATTATCGCGAAACGAAGAAATTTCAAATGTTACCTCAGTACAATTTGCGTCATGTTAAAAATGATGCTATTTAAAAATTTCATTTTATTCCGTGGTGAGTTCTGAAAAAGTGAAATCTGTGAAAGAGTAATTTTTACTAAAATGAATGGCTAAATTCTCGTAAATTTAAAAATACTTACAAAACGACTGATTTGAATCTCAGTAATTTTATTTATCAGTTTAGGTTTAAAAAGGTTAATATTGCCTTCTTTTTTTGTTTGTTTACGCGTTGCATTGATTCAAATGTTAGAATTTCTACTATCGTGGATATAAAAATAGAATAACTAATCAGAATCGAATAAATTTTTCTAATAAAAATATACATTTTATTCAATGGTGCATTTCATAAGAATTTAAATAATAATTTAGATTTATTTTAATTAGTTTTGAGAGCTATACTTTTACAATTTTTTTAAAAAAATAAATTGTATTGTGGCCCATAATCCATATATTTATTTTTTAACAAGCGTTTCATATATTGAAATCGCATTACAGCAACGGAACGAGTTATTGGAACCCATCCTAACAATCTCCAACTCATAGTCAGTTGACAAGATGAACAAATTTTGTTGGAACACCTTTTTAGACTTCAAGAATAAAGAAGTTGGTTTGGTGAAAGCTAAAGATTATTGTTTATTTGGATTCCCTCTAATCCTGGATTTTTGTTTATAGGAATAATTAAAATATATCTAATTTACCATTCTTTCTTATGACACTTTGTTTTGAATTCAGGAAATCAAGCAAATATCCATTTAATATTATATATTGACTAAAAACGCTGGAACGGAAGTAAATTGAATTTAATAAACCCAAATCATTTTTAACAAACTTTAAAAACTTCGAATGAGTACACAAATATTGCGATTCTTATGTGGAAAATAGAATGGGAAAGAAATTAATCATAAAGATCACCTTAATCAACATCATCGTATTCATAGTGGTGAGAATCCTTTCAGGTGTGATTACTGTGGGAAAATAATTAAAGGAAACAAGTAGCCTAAATGGACATCTTCGCAAGCACGGTAATAAGAAGCCTTAGTAGGACATCTTTACACTCATATGGGTGTGACAAATTTCAGGTGTGAATCCAGAGGTGATCCTTTTGTTTCAAACTGCAATCTCAAAAATCTTTCTTTATATATTGTAACCAAAAAATTCATTTAAACACGAAATTTTATTAAAGTAAATTTTTCTTTAGTATACTTTTTTGTGCCATGAATTTAAAAAGTAGCCAGCAAATGAAGTGTATTGTACAATTGAGCTAATTTTATTAATGAATTTTCTCTCTTTCGATTTTAATCATTATGAACTCTTAAGGATAGAAACACATACGAGAAACAAATTATTGCAACTACTGCA
>BMAW01010327.1:0-19404 GCA_019974015.1 Nephila pilipes
GAAAACAGTGAAAAAATAAAGGAGATAATTTGTCCCAATTGTGGAATAATGCTCTGCATATATCCTTGGTTTTAAATTTATCAAACAAAAGCCGAGTTTTAAAACGAATAAAAAATTTAATGATTAGAAAATGCAAGATCTTTTTCTGACATCCGTTTCTGATGAGCAGGTTTTCCCCCTGATTTTGTATGAAAATTAGCCTAGTTTAAATGAAAAATTTTTTTTTATTTTAATTAAGCTAATTTATTAAATATTCAAAATTAATATATTCATAAATTAATTCACTAAACATTTGTAACAGTTTTGACTACTGCTTTGAATACATTTAATTCATTTGAATATAAAATTGCTAGTAAAAATTTACTTAATTATAGACACAATGTGACAGGAGAAATAAATTATTAAGTGTTTAATTCAGTTAACTTTGGCACGGTACGAGAAAAAATACGGATGGCAGGTCATCAATTTTGAAAAAGTAATGACCAGTGTGTTCAGAACTTTGAGAGAAATAGACATTATTACATTATTTATCTTTTCAGAAAGATAAAGGGTTCTGAGTAGCCTAGTGGTCATGGTAACGGTCTCGCAGCCTTCGATATCCATCGTGTTGCTTCTAGTACGACGTAAATAAACCAATTAAAAAGATAAAATTAAAAGTTTTTGAAACTGTTTTCTATCTCATTTGAAAATTATTCTAATTTTAGTAATATTTCTGCAATGTTTTAAAGGAAGAACAACAATGGAAACTACTTTATGTACTACTGAATCAAATAGTGGCATTCCAGCCTGCTAATTTATTCATAATTCAATATTGGTTTTTTATTACCATGCACTAAATTATGCTTGTGGGTTCTAAAGTCCTTACTATTTCAATTCTATAAATTTTAAATTTATGTTCTTGGGATTATTATTAAAATCTAAGCCCACGGATCAAGCGTGCACCAAATGTACTAAAAATTAACCAAACGGAAAACTCTTAAATTAAATTAAATGAACTAATTGTTGCTGTAAAATGAAAGTAAAATATATTTAAGTGCTAACCTATCCGCAACATTTATGACTAATACTTGATATCTTACTCGTATATTTTATCATCTGAAAATCAATCCATTACTGCTATATGCATAGATGAAAGTAATTACGTGTATAAAACTAAATCTGGAGAAAAGAATTTTTTCAGTTGTTTTTCTTCTTATTTCATTGATTTTGGGAAAATTACATTTAAATTACAGCCGAAGCATTTTAAGAAAATACTAAAAATATTTTCTTTATTCTTATTATTCAAAATTGTATTATTGATTTTTACATTATATAATTTATTTATTAACATTTTTACATATTTATTTTTTCTAAAATTCAAATGATAACGACAAATTTAAAAATATCGTTACTAATATTCCATTTCAAAATTGTTTTTAAATATTTCTATCGAAATGAAAGACGACCTTTTTCATGTTGAAAATAATTAAAAACTGTAGCAACTATTACAGACATGTTACAAACAGCTACCTAATTACTATGGCAACTATTTTTAAGCTTTATTAGGCCTTAACTTAACTTTTGAAAATACTTTAAATGCAAAGCCATTTGTTAAGTTCCTATGTGTATATATTTCTCCAGCTCAAAATACGAGTGATGTCAAATTTTGCGTACACATGTAATTTCGATCACAATACAATACTATTGTCCTCTCAGCAGGGAAGGACGTGGCTGTTCCGGGAATTATTCTTGTTACCGTCCAAATCGGTTCAAATTTTGCACATGCGTATAGCTCTCGTAATTTTGTTTTAGTACTAAATATTCAGATTAAAAAGAATTAAATAAAAATAACTAAAAATAGTTTTTTTTTTTAAATAATCAAGTTTTTATTGAAATTCAAACTAAAAAGTATAACAATATTTTAGAATCTAAATTAATCTAAAATTTATAAGAGCTTGAATCATAAATACTTCTTTTGATCTCATTCATATGTAAGTAGCTCTACGGTACACTTCGTTTAGTTTCAGTAGTTTCCTAAGTTAAGGACCCCTAAAGCCTATTAGGATTATTTTACATTTAAAATATTTTTACGCCTTTTATTCTTTTATAAAATCTTTATTTTAAAAAAACACTTTAACTAATATTTAAGTAAACTTAAAAAAATGATAGTTAAATAAATAAGACACTTTAATTCCTTAAGATTCGATTAAACGTCCAAGCTTAATTTTTGAATAGTTAAATCCAATGAAGAATTCAAATGCGACTATTGATTTCAGATTACATAAAGAACAAACGATTATCAAGATAATTCTTTATCGTTTAGAAGTTTTGAAAACAACTTTCAATAACACCTTGCTTTATTAAGTGAAACACAGAGTGGAGTTTAAGAATCAATTTTCATTCAACAAATTACCAACATGATTTTAAAATAAAAACATTCGCTTCACTTGCAGCTCGTAGTTTTACTTTCAACATCATTCGAAATTACGTAGTTTCTTTATTTCAAAAGAGATCAACTGAATTCATAAGAAATGAGATATTTGTTCAGGTGACTGAGGGCGGTTGCACATGATTATTTTAGTGATGTTCGTGAAATAATTACTTCAGATCGTGCATATGCAAATGACATCACAAATACGGACTCCAGTAGTTTTTCTCTTAGTATGAAATTCGAAATCAAATTCCACAACCTTTTGGCACCTTTAATTGGCTTAGGAAAGTGCTATGGAAGCGAATGCACCTAAAATGAGATTATATTGAAAAAAAAAATACATGATTTAAGTTGTCTTCTTTATAATTTCTTAAGGGTTTATTGATCAACCCTCGTACAAAATGATTTAAAACATTTAAAAAACACATGAAGGCATCATAAAGATTTAATTATTGCGAAGAAGTAACCGAGATATTTAAATATTTTTTTTGCAGATTAATGGATGCTTATGTACATAATGCTGTAAATGACTGCTATTGATTTTGTTTTATTTGGTTCAAAAACGCCGTAAATTCAAACCCACAGTATCGTAAGGATTTAATTAAAATACGGAGTGTCTTAAAGTTTTAATTATTACAAAATTAATCAATAAAGAAATTTAACTATTTAACACATCAATCAATAATTCCCGAGACTAACCCAGAGATGGCGCTCGTAGTAAACCAGTTACCAGGTCTTTCTAGAGTACTAACCTTTGCTTGAAACGTGTCAAAATTTTAAGTCGATCGGACCAGAAACAGCTGAGTTATCGAGGTTGGAGTAAAGTTGTTTTGTAGTTTGTTTAAAAAATGGAAAAAACCGAGTTTCGTGTTCTGATAAAACATTGTTTTTTAATGAGTAAAAACACCGTGCAAGCGAAACAATGGATTGAAAAATGTTACCCGGACTCTTGTCCATCAAAAGCAACGATTTGTCGGTGGTTTGCCGAGTTTAAACGTGGTCGTACCGACACAAATGACGCGGAACGTTCGGGTAGACCTGTGGAAGCCGTTACACCGGAAAATGTGAGTGAAGTGACAAAAATTATAATGAAAGATCGTAAAGTGAAGCGCCGTGAGATTGCTGAGATGACACAGATATCATATGGAAGTGTATTTACTGAAAAAGGTTTTTTGAAGTGAAGTGAAAAAGGTTTTTTCCAAGTGGGTGCCGCGATTGCTTTCGATGGAACAAAAACAGCAACGAGTCGATGATTCAGAAAGCTGTTTATCGCTATTTACTCGCAACAAAAAAGATTTCTTGCGAAAAAAAAAAGAAAAAAAAAAGTTTTGGAAAAGCGTTGGAACGATTGTATCACCCTAAAAGGTGATTAACAAAAGGTGTTATGTTAATGAATAAAAAAAAATTTTGCAAAAAAATGTTGTTTTCAATGTTAGTCTCGGGAGTTATTGATTCATGTGTTACTACCATATAGACTTTTCTACTGAGTCACCATCCAGAATGACCATGTTCATTCGGAATTTTCTTGACCTATCGAAGACTGCTATATTGTAAAACTCAGCCGATTGAAGACTATCTTCTCTATCGAGATTCAGAATTACGAGGTAGATTGCCAACAGCTTTCGAGTTGCTTCTAGTGCTACGTTAATAAAACCAATAAATGAATGTATCTTCTCCAGTCTGCAGGTGAATTCAATCTACTGTTTTCTTATATCAAACAAATTAACATGAATAGTTCTCACTTTCAGCATAAGTACTAATTACATCCCAGTTTGAAAGAAATAATTAAGTCTTCACGATATCCATACAAGATGTGGAATAAATTGGGGATTTTGAAAAAGTTTGAAGTCAGAAACGTTTATTATTTATTTTTAAACCTTATTGTAAGTAGTAAAACGTGTAATAATTATGTACCCAATTATCCAAAATACCGGAAAAACAACGTACAATTGTCGTTGATAATTTGAGGTTCTATTTTTCAATTTACAGGTAAGCCTGTAAGCTGATTTATTGGTAGAGCAATTGTTACCCGCACACGAAATATCATTTAAAGATCAAAGGGCTGAGAAAAAAAATCCAACTCTTATTTCCAAAGATGACAGATGCTCGATCCCATTAACATTAATATGTATTATGTCAGGGGTCAAGGGGTGCAGCGAAAGTGAGATTGAGAGATGGCTTTGTCATACGCAAAGTTAATACTTTAACGAGTAAATAATCTCCTGTACTCTCTGGTGAAACATATTTCTTGCCCTAGATATATTTTCCATTCTATATCTTTTTCGATCGAATTGCTATTAGGTTATGTGCTTTAATTATTGTAATGAGAGAATGCGTTTTGGATTCATTTAAGATGAGCTCATATGTGTTTCAATTGTTGCTTTTTATAATAACTACGAAGTTCATATCTTCATATGCTTCGTGAGTATATAGCTCTAGTTTTCAAAGCGGAGGATTATTTTACTATCAAATGAAATGTTTAATAGAATAATATTTCGAGAACTATCTAGTATTACATATTTCTCGATTGATTCATTGTTAATAAAAATTACAATTAGAAACAATACGAGGACTATTACATTCATTAACGTTTTTGTGCCTTTGTGCGTGATTTTTTTTAACATTACGATTGGTTTTTGAATCAAAATATGAAAAGAAACCAAAAAGTGAAGTGTATTCCTTTCTTCTTAAGTATCTTTGTTCCTGCATTAAAAATTACATTATAATATTTTGATAACGTTCAGTTAGGTAAAGTGTTCTAAAAAGAATGTGTATGCAGTATTTTTTTTTTTTGCTTTGATTGCGTTACTTTGAGATAAAACAAGATAAGACTGGTTGTTTTATTAATATTGTATCGAGAAAAAACAGGAGCACCTTTGACGTCAAACCTCGTAAATTCGAACCTTGCTCAACTGACGAGGACGTCACGTAAGGTGACACCTCCCTCTCAAAACTTCCACACCATGGCACGGGGAGAACTTAGACTCCCGATTAGATTTAATGTGTATCAGACCCACTATACGGCATGTCTCAAGTGGCGTCAGGATACGAACACAAGATTTGACGAAACCAACGTCGAACATGAGCCCATAGCCATGACCACTAGAATACTATGACTGCGAGATAACAAGAATTACGATAGCTTTTCAAGAAATACCTATGTTAGGAATTAGAATCGGGTGCATGGTGTGAGAAATGGCAATAGGGATAGGTCATCGCATATTGAAGTTTCCTTTTTCCAAGTCTATGAGTATAATACACTATGCATCCCAAGTAATTGTGGCCATAATTTTTTTGGCCAATGATACCGTGTTTGCCTTCTTAAATGATAATCTATTGTTTTGATTGTTCTTCTGTTCTTAGTGTATAGTGATGAACTGGCAACAGTTCTATACAAAATAATGATAACAACTCATCGCAGCAGAAGTCAAATGTTGATTTGACAGCAAATGACTTCTTATCTATAATGAAGAGGAAAACTTGGAATTACTTAATCACGTACTTATCAGACACCACAATAGAAAATACACAGTGAGTTCTTTTTCATATTTACTAAGCGCATGTGCATTTGTTATGAATAAGCTTCATTTGGAAAGAAATGTATCTGTTAAGGTTTCTTGGACATTTTTTCTCAATACAAAAAATTCGATTGTCATACAAATTCAAGATAATTCTTCAAGATATCTTTTAGAAAAATTAAAGATTAATAAGCAATTTTATTTTAAAATAAAAATGGAAAAAACTGAAATTTATTTTACAAATTTGACGTGAATGAATTGGAAAGTTTTAATGTGTTTTAAATGATGCAAATAACTCATATAACTCAGCTTTCTGAAAATTACACACGGCTCAGTGGAAAGTATTAAAAAATTATTCTTGAACTTAAAACTCAATAGCTGAAAAATTAAAATAATATGTAGTCTTATAGTGTCTAAAGGAAAGTTTCAGAAAGCAATTACCGAAATTTCAAAATGTGCATTTGATGGAATTTGAAAGAAACGAAGAGGTCAATAATTAATATGATGAAAATTATGCTGCATTCTTTTTCAGATATTGATTTTTTTTTCTTATTTATTTTGGTAGTTTTTAATTATTTATTTTTATTTTTATAAAGTTTCTTCGTTTGGCTTCCTTTAACATTTTAAGCATATTTTAACTATTTATTCCGAAAAAATAAGCAATCATGCACCTTTATTTACGACTAGATCTGAACATAAATTAAACAATTCGTATTATTTATGAAATCAAAATATGCACTTGAAAGTTCAATTTGAAATTTCATGAAAATTGAACATATGGTGAACTGGAATTTCCCAGTGGGGGAAAGAAATTTTTTCCTCAATCCTCAAAGCGCCGAGTGGAAAGGATACTTTTACTTACATCAGCCGAATTCTAAAGGTTAATTGTGGCAACGACGAGATGCTGTCGTCATTTGGGATCGAATTGTGATCGTCGATTGAGATCTAGTTTGTCAATTTCCATTCCAAACAAACCATTTCCCGTTCCTAAGACGGGATTTAATCCCCTTTAGGTAATTTTATAATGTAACCCTTATAAGTATATATATATATATATATATATATATATATATATATATATATACATATATATATATAACAATATTTTAATCTGCACAATTTTCTAGGTTCGGATGTTTTAAATATTTTTATTTGGTCACATACTTATTCATACATGGTCCCCACGGTCATCGAACTGAGGACTTAATTTGGGTTGGTCTTTCTCCGATTCTGTGAATTTCCAGTTGAAGCACCACTAAAGTGTCCTCTTGCAGACTTTATGCTCTGAAATATGATCGGGGGTTTTCGGGAGGAAAAGACGTTTTATTTCTCATTTTAGCTACCTTGCACAAATATGATGCATTTAAATAAGAAGTTCTTCATGATTTGGCGCAAGCTCTCACACGAACACGGCACAGACGTTTATGATTTCTTTAGAAATACTTCACATACACAGACATCTCCCAACACAATATGTGTAACACTATTCACCAATATTGGCGCCGGGACAATACATATCAATCTGCCTGGTATTTATGTTTCAATTGTGTAACCGTTGAATTTAAATACTACAGTTGAAAATGACTTGAATGACGGTCATTTAATTGAGTAAACTTACTATTCAATAACTTTAATTCTCATTTAAGATCTTAGATCCTCTGTCTTACTATATGATCAATTAAGAGAAAGATTCTGCATCAATATAAACTGTGTATTACATTTTGTACATAAGATGTTACGAAACTAATTATGACACTTATAACGAAGCCAAGGAAAGTCCGGTGACACTGGATCCAAAACAAGTGCCGTGGAATTATATTACATCAATAATTACATAGATAACGAATCAAGATTGCCTGACAAGAAAGTCAAAAACAGCAATGGATTTTTCCCCTTCCCGCGGGTTCAAAGAGATAAAGTTCCGAAAAGGGCCCGAGGAGGTGTGGCGATGCCGATAAGAAGGGGAATATATCACCTCAGATGATAAAGTAAAATATCTGTCATCGATAACCCTCTCTTTTTATCGATTCTATCCCAGCTGTGCACAAAAAAATCGGTTACTTCGATAAAAAAAAAAGAATTTATCCTACTTTATATTTTGAAAATATCTTCATTTAATTCATAAATGCTTACCTGTTTGACAAAGCAAAATTTCTTTGTAATAAACATGATTAACTTAATTTTAATGAGAGAATTATTTAATGTCTCAACCTTTAACTTATTTCAAATCAAATTTAAATTTATATTCCATTTGCAAATCTATTTTTAAATGAAGATTTCGCGCTTTTTAAATAAATAAATTTATTTACAAGAAGAGTTAAATTATAAATTTGATGTCACACATATTAAATCTTCATTTTCCTTTTAATGTATTAAAACCATGGATTTTAAGTAACGGGTCATTATATTAAAATAAGTAGATTATATTTTTTGTACAGTTGCATTTAAAATATTATTTTTCACTAAAAATGAAGAGCTTGATAAAGTTATAAATTTTTGTTTCCCCTACATCTCTACAGCCTTCCTGTTTCCATAAAGTAAAATACATCCAAATGTAATCTTTTATGGCTTTACCGCAAGAATTCATATTCATCACCACCATTGAAATTACCTATATTTATTAAAAGGAATCAGTGCAACAATTAGGTTTTTTTTCAATTCATACTTTATTTAAACTTATTGTTATCTGATGCAGCCTTTTTATATTTTATTTAGTGATAGTTTTTGGATAAAGTGTTGAACTTAAAATGAAAAATTGGTCTTATGTACATCTTCTTGATAAATGAATAGAATTGCAAAAATATTGTTATTTGTCCTAAATTTGTTAATCAGTGACAATTGTAAAGATGCAAAACAACAACAGTTAGCATTTGTGTCCTGTAATTCTGCGTGATTCTGATTCACATCCAAATTGCGTAATTTCCTTTGAAATATTTGGGAAATATTTTCAAATCTTACATATTTTGAAAAGAAGGAATATTTGCATGATTTCTTTGAAATTTGAGCGCATTCACTCGGTTTCTTAAGAAATTACGTTTACTTTTTTATACTAATGTTTATTTTTTATTCCATTCTGAATGAATTTAAAGGAATACAGAATATTGGGATCATTTTATTTAACTTATATATTTTTGAGAAAAGTTAAAATTAACCATATTCTAATACACAAAAAATATGTCAAAATTTCTGCTTAAATACTTCTACTTCACATAAAAAACCAATTTTCAGTACTTCGCATAAAAACACTCCGTTTTTCAAATAACAATTACTTAATTTTTTTTCTTAAAATATATTTCAGAGCTATACAAAATTTCTTTAAAAATTTCAAAATTCATTAAAAAAGAAATTCAACTTCGTGGAAATGTTTCTCACAATATGTATGTATGTATAGTTCTACAAGTGTTATTATTAGTTTTACAGTTTATTTTTCTATCAGATGCTACGAAATGCAGTAATAAAACGGATAATTTCCTAAACTTACAGAATTTTCCAAAAAAAAAAAAAAATTCTTTGTTTAAATCCTTAATATTCGTAGTAAATTTGTGAAGAAACCAGAAAAAAAATTCAAAACTTGTTGTTGTTACTACACATCCTCGAGAATAGCAGAGCGATATCAAGTCCCTTAATCTTTGCTCCCTGAAGAAGTCCGAGACCAACAAAGAATTTTCAATAATGTCCTGCCTAGAAAGGTTCAGACAAGTAAAAATGTGTTAAGTTGAAGCCTGTTCAGAAATATATACAGAAAACTTTGTATTGATTATATATTGAAAAGGGCTTAGTAATTTAAGTACATGATTATCATGAAAAATAAAATACCGTGAAAAAGCAATTTAAGAATTTTATGAGCCTTGAAATTATTTGGCACTTGTGATGGGAATTTCGGTGTTTTTGATTGAAATGTTCTTGCCTGTGCTTATTTATTTTAAAAGAACTGTTCTTTAACTTGTTCTTCGATCCACTTGTTCTTTATATTTCTTGAAAAACACCTCAAAGATAGTGAAAAGAATTTAACGATTATGATTATTTTACATATTTTAGGGAAATCCGAATCATTAGAACATTAGAAAAAATCACGTTTTTTTTTTATAATTATGACTACATAGAACCCTAAGTTCTAATTTCATCAGCTGATAGTGAAAAAATAAGTATGTTTTTGGTAAAATTTTAATACGAATAATTTTATAAATATTTATGTGTTCAAAATAAACAAACTGAAGCAAATGCCGCTAAAAAAAGAATTTCAAATAAGATTACTTAGAAGGCGTATTTTTAAATTCCAGCAAAATCATTTAGTTTTTTTTTAAAATGAATTTAAAAAGTTTGCATCTAATTACTTAATACTTAATAAGTAAACTATTATACTTTAACTAAAACGTGGAAAATAGTTCATAAATATGTTTTATATTTTTGTTTGCTGAGAGTATTATCAAAGATGGAATTTCATGTGCATGAATTTGTTTAAATTGCCTCTGTATATTTTTAGTAAAAAGAACACAAATTAATAAAGTTTTCCATTTTGTTTATACGTGTTTGTTGGAAATAATTTATGTGGATACCACCAGGAAGCTACTTGTCTCGTATTATTGTGTGAGAGCGCTTGGTTTCGTGGGTAATTTTGCAGAGTACTTATGGATCTTGAACGCGTAAAGCAAGTTATTTCTTGATTTGATATATTTTTTCCTGACGTCTAAAGAGGGTTAAAATATGGGCAGTGTGGAAGCTTTTGTATATTTTGTAAATTGTGTAATTATTAGTTCATGCATAATTGATGCGTAGAGAGTGTAAAAAAACTGTGGTAGAAAAAGAATACTCTCCCTCTGTTCTTTGTTGGATTATTATTCTTCATCAATGTTTGATCTATTCGAATAAAAAATATTTTTTCGTCCCTTATCATGACATTCGAAAAACAAAAAGGATAAAATTCTTAAACTGGATTGTATTTTGATCACAGAACATTGAATAACATTCCTATAAGTGTGACAGCGAGATTCAATCGATTACATTGAAAGTACCTCAGAAAAACAGTTGAATTCATCCATTTGTATAACATAATATAAAGTGTTCCGATAAATTTTAAGATTTGACACTATCCCTGCCTTTACATGAAAAGAAGAGAAATGAGTACCATGTATTTTTTTTATCTTATTGACAAAACAAGCATTGATGAATCACTATAATTTGTATTTTATAAACTTCTTTAGATACATTTTCGGAAATGCCAACCGTTATCGTGATGGCTTCAATAAAGAAATGTATTCCACGTATGCCTAAATTATGATTTCAAGTATGAGGATTAATGTTTAAAAATATATTAATTGCCTTATTGATAAGAACTTCTGACAATTCATGATAAAAAATTAGAGGATGGCTAAAAAAATCTCCATTTATGAATTTTAAACGATAATAATATTTTCCAATGAACGCTTTTCCTTTTTTTTTTCTGGAGTTCGAGGATTACGATGCCTTTCCCATGCCACAAATTCTTAACCGGCTTCTGAAATAGTGACCATTTTCTTTGAAGCCGAATCTCTGGATATAACACATTGATTTTATGATTTGTTCGGGTTTCGGTGTGCAATGATGGATCCAGGTCCATCGACGGGGAAAACATGAAGCAAAATGGTGACGACAACTCATTGCTCTAGTCAAAAGGAACCTAAAAACCAGTGACAAATTTGTTTTCGATGCATGAAACAGTTGCCAAAACTCAATAGTAACGCTAATTTGATTTTACAACGCTATCTGTCGTCAAATGCAAGTACTTTTTGTACCATCGTTGCATTCAGAGAGTAAATATTCGCTCGTTTGCTTAAAAAAAGTATAATATCGTTCTAGCTGATCGGTACGATTCGGCGTAATGCCAATAGACTCTAATTTTTCCACCGACTTCAGTACGGGTTTACCCTACAGTAAAAATTTCTACTAGTGTCCTATCCGTAATGTCACATTTATCATTTTTAGAACTTTTCTTTGTATTTCTTTTGTATTTTTGGAATTGTCCTTCGTAAAGAAATGATAGAATCGTTTCGCAACCTTGTCCCTAGTGCACCCTTTAGCATTCACATAGCTTCCAATCGCTACTGAAGAAATAATATCATAATCATATACCACAGTCCACATAAGTTCTAACTGTTACTAAAAATTATACTTTTTTATCGTCTTATTAAAATTACAGTCTACTCATATATGTAACTTATTGTGTTTGACTATCCTCCCAAACACTAGTTTTAATACGAATATTATTATACTAAAGGTATAATTATGTAAGAAACCATAAAACACTAGTTATTGTTGGAACCCTAAATATTTTTTGGTAAAAAGTATTTAAGATTCCTAAAATTCTAAGACTGTCACACACTATTTTATATTTAGAAAAATGGTATTAGCAGTTATTCACCTTCCAGAGCATATGTACTCATAAATGTTAACTAAGCCCCAAGAACTAATGAATTAAAACGTTCTTCTTTGAGGACAAAAAGAACAGATAAGCTAGAAAGAATCAAAATCCTACTTTCCAAAAAAAATGTCCTTAATGCCAATTAATCATCGACTTGGTTTACTGCAAAAACACTCCATCACTAATTGATTCGCACGAATCAGGAGTGGACATCAAAAAATTGAAGACACCCCCAAGAAGTGAAGGGAATAAGAGGATATCCAGATTCATTAACAAATCACTTAATCTGGAATGAGGTCACTCACGGCTCATTTCGCTGATTCCACGTTTTTTCTACTTTTTTACACCCCTCTTTTTCTTTGGTTATTTTTGATTGATCAAGATTCTTAATGGTTTCAAATAATTCCGAAATATTGGAATTAATTTTAGGGACTCTATTAATTGTATTTGTATATTGTTCGACAACATTCTTTAATTTTCTCATCACAGTTTTATTACTGCAACTATTTAAAAAGAAACTAATTATACAATTTCGTTGTAGTATGTCTTTAAATTTTTTTACAGTATTTTACTCTGCAACATACGTTGAATTCACCATGACATATTTGTTATTGTAAATAATTTTAATTAAATTGTTCCTCAAAATTATTGCATCAGATGTATGAGTTTAATTTGTACAGCAACTTTCAGCAACTTTCGTATCTTTCATCATGACAGATTTATTATTAGAACAAACTTTATTAAAATTATTCCACAAAATTATTAAAATTATTTCATTCCATAAAATCATTGCAGAACATGTAAGAGTTTATTTCATTGTATTTATGCTGTATGTTAAATTTATAATGATAAATTTATGATCGGAAACTTTTTTAGTCGTCATTCATTCTTAATCGCTTAAGGAACGTTTGTATCCAACTAAATATTAAGAATGGAAATGATGATTAGTTAATAAACAAATATTCAATTTAAAACTATTAGTGATTTCTTTTGTCATTTATAATTTTAATATAAAAGCATTAGAGAAATATAGAAATTCATTTATGTAATATAAATGCTAAATAAAGAACAAAAAAACTATTAAATTTAATTGCATTAAAGTGAGTAATTAATATGCTTTTTTTCATTCGAAAGGTAATTTTAAAAAATTTCCTTTACGAACACTTAAAGAATGTTAAGTAATATGTAGAAAATGTAATTTTTATTTTAATTAAATTACCATTTAATATACTGCACCCAAATGCAAACGTGTTGTATTTTTTTTTCTCCTCAGCATTTAATGATATGATGATATCGAAAAATAAATTGACTTAACTTTACTATTTTAATATGTCTTGAATAAATTAGATCTAGCTAAAGTTTCACAGCAATGTATTAACAAATGCTTTAAAAGCTACGACATAATGTTTCGAGTAAATCTTTGTATATAAATCTTTTCCGAAAACGAATTTCTTTTAATATGTTGGATATTAAAAGTGTTTTGCTATTACGTGTAGGACAACGGTTTAATAAGTATTTTTCTCTCTCCATATTTCCTTGCTACTTACTAACTTCTCACAATTTAATCTCAATATATTATTTTGAACTTTTTTTGTAGTCTTTATTCATTGATTTCTATGCCTGTTACTTGGTTTTAGCCAAGGAATTGTCTTATAAAGAAAAACACGTAAATAAAATGGCGAATTTTCTTCTGACGAATTAGTTTTTTTTTATTCCACTAACAGGCAAAACAATTCTAGATTTAAGTGAAGTTCCATGGTGTTTAAATAGTAAAATCCTTATAGTTTATTTATAAAAAAAATCTTATATTTATTTAGTACAAAACAATTTAAATAAATAATAAATTCTTACAGTAAAATATATTTTCATTTTTTCGTCTTCATCACCGACTTAAAATTGACAACTTATAAAAATCATTTTCATAAAAAAGATTTTCATAAAAAATTTCTATTTTTGATATTCTTTGTGAGCTTGAAACAAAATTTGTTTTATTTTAATTTATTAAACATGTGCTTCACTTTTTGAATTAAGAAGAATTGATTTTACGACGAGAAAAAGATTATTAAATTTAGCCATATTATATATACAATTTTTTTCTTTTTAGGATTGATGTCATACATTGAAAATATTTATGTACGCAGCCAACGTCACCTTTTTAGATCAATTTTTAAACGCGTCATTATTTGTGTGTATGATGCAGACTATTTAGATTTAAATTCTTTTTCGTATGTAAAGTTATTTTCATATGATGCAGATGATGTTTTATTTTTAATGGATTCTCGTATGTTTAATAATTTTATATGACGCTGGCGATATTTGTGTTAAATTAATTTTCTTATGTTTCATTATTTGTATGCGATGGATACAATACTTTAAATTTGATTACCATAATTAATTGTGCAGAATGCAGAAAGTGCTTAATTTAAATTAATTTTCATATGTTCAATTACTTATGAATGAGACATGTGGATTATCACACATATTTTTGTCAGTTGCTCTAAAAGATAAATAAAGAACATTATGGAACCGTGTGGCATTTTCAGTTATTTTTTAGTAACCGAACCCAAAATTTTTTTTTATGTGAATTAGAAAGTTTATAGCATCATCAAATCGAACTAAATGCGTTATGATTTTTCCATGTAAAAACCGTGTCTGTTGCAAAACATTCTCTCTCCATAATGCGAGTAACTTACTCATTTCCACTCGAGGAAACTTAAATGATAAATATTCAAAGGAAATTATTCAGCATCTCGTGAATAGAACACTATTATCGTGAGATTATTTCAATAAACCACCTGAGACAATTAGTTAGGAAAACGCGAATGCAAATGAGAGTGTTTGACGCAGATAAAAAGAGGAAATCCAACTGCATTACCTCTGGGATTCGGTGGTGTTTCACTGATTACCTAATATGGAATCTAATTATTCCACGTTGATTCGGAATTGGAAAATCTCTTTTTCTATTGAACGCTAGAACGAGAGAATAAGTATATTTTAGTTAAGAAAGCTAACTACAAAAAATTAGAATTTCTGATTTTCGTTTTACCGCTACATAATCTTTCAGGAGAATTTAATGCAACAAAGAACCTATATTTGAAATCGGGCTGAATGTTAATGACTTCTAACATATACGTTACAGGTTTTGTTGGATATATTTTAATATATTTTAAACCGGTGTTAGAATGAATATTCCTTGTTTTATTCGAGAAGGAAATGAAGAAATATTTGCTCATGTTATTTTGTGGAATATAACTGTTTACTTTTTGGAGTTTCTTTACTCCTAATAAGAAGAAAAGGTACTAATTTTCGATTATATTATTTTAAATGAGTCAGTGTAATGTATTAATGCGTATGAAAATTCTTCGCATACGAACAGAAATGAAAATTAATTTCAAAAGTTAAGATATTAAATTTTGCTATTGTATTCCATTTGTTTTATTTTTATAAGCATTGTAATTGCCCATAATTGCTTTCATCTTCTCCTGTTCTAAATTTTATTCACAATAGTCGTGAATAAAGAGTTACCTGATGAGAAAGTACTCAGTAATAAAAACCAAGTTACTTTGTTCAGATCCGTGTATAAAAAATTCAATACTCATCCTGTGACGTAGGGCTATTCGTTATTTTGTCTTCAATTAACCTCGGAGACTTTATACCAATTTGAAAAAATTAAATTTACAATTTCTTCCTAACCCAAATGGAAGGTAATTAATTCAATTAGAAGAATATAGAAGTGAAGTGATTTTGATTTTAAAAAGGAATTGGAATTAATGGAAAATGAAGGGTGAAAAAATAAAACGACTTGCTGTCAGAGAATTGTTACTCAGATTGAAACACTTCTGTTAGTTTTGTGGATTGAAGAGAGTTAAAAACAAAATATTAAGCAATACAATTCCTGTTGTTCAGAGATGTTAAATTAAGGTTGAGTATGGATGGATTTCTTATTTAAATCATAAATTAGGAGGATGAGTTAGGTTGAGATTATAGAGATAGTAACATTAGGAACTGTACAATGATAATAGGTAAATAATTCTGCTTTATTCTCACTAGTCTTCAATTAGAGTCTTGTAGTTTTTGGCTAAAAATTAGACTAATATATGGTGAAAAAGAGCCAGTTATTGAAGATATGATATAATCTCACTATAATAATTTTATAGTTAGGAAGGAATTTATGCGTGTCCGATCTAACTTTTGGTAAATCAGACAAGTTCATATAAATATGCAGATAATAATGGCACTTACACTTTATATTTCTAAAACAGCTTTCGTAAAATAACTTCTCGAAGAACCCACTAGAGCAAACCACAATATAAAACGTCCACAATTTTCTTTTGTATTCATGTGTTACTTCTCATTCTGTGGCGTATTTTCTTGAAAATATATAATTTTGGAATCGGATGATTCATTTTCAATTGCCCTGAATTTAAACAAATTTTATTTTGTTAAATACAGTCATTTTTCACAGTATTTTGAGTAAATCATTTCCACTAAATTTAATTACAAAACACATTATTTAACATCTCATAAGTCATTCTTAATCATAGATTAATATTTTAAAATGAAAGATGTTTGGTCGAATAAAAGGCTTTCTTTTATACTTGAGTCAAATGTCTCACTGAAGTAAATAACTGACGCTTTTCGCTTGGAAATAGAAAGCCTGTGGGCGAAAACAAGACCTAAACATTTAAAAAATCAAATCATTAATTTAAATACAATAAAATTTGCCAATAAGGGATACCCATGGAATTAGACAATTCCTTTCTTATTAAGAGCTAAATGCATTAGAGAACGGAAACTATAGAATTGTCCCTTAAATAAAGGTGTTCCTTATTCGAATGTGTCCATTATAATAGGTACTAATGAGTATTAAAAATAAATTAATTGGATTTTAAAGATACAGATATCCCAATCTTATTCCTCATGATAACTTTCTGCATTATAAAATAGGCTTTCGTTTTACCACAATCTTTCAGAAAAGGAATTAAGTATGAATTGCACTCTCCTTCAATTGTATGCTTTATTATCTTCCTTATTTCCAAATAAGTGCTCCACATTAACGATTGAAAAATTGCAAACTCTGAGATTTCTCAGAAGAAACGCAGAAATATTTTTCCCATAGTCGTCAGCTTTCAGAACAATAAAAAACTAATCTCGCGAAATATGCCAAAGATCATTTTTTGAAAAAAAAAGAAACATCTCAAATACTGGAAAATCTTTATATTCACTCTTTATAAATCACGCCCCAACGACGCTTCTGTACTGAATTGGAAGCTTTCAAAGTAACAACCCAAGGAAACCGAAGAAAGAAGAAAGCTTTTTTATCCGAAAGAAATTAAGCGAAGTGAATAAACAAAGAGTGGGAAAATTCGCCACTTGGTGTCTCTATCACGTTAACTTTACCTTTCTTTGATAAAGAAAATAAACACGTTCTAATCTCACCTCATGAAGCTTTTATAAAAATATACTTTGAGTTCATTCAAGATTTATTTTTATTGTTAGAAAATAATGATAATATTTTTCAAGCCTCAATGCAACTGATAAAGCAAGGAAGTTATATTAGAATACAAAGGAATGCAAGATTTTTTAGGTAAAATTGCTTTACTTTCGGCGAGAATCTTAAAATGAATTTTGAATAAAGAGTCCTTTCTTCTTAATATATAAATACAAAAAGGGGTAATAGATTCAAATTAGGGAACAGACGAAAAAATTAATATAGATTTCGTAAAGGCTTATAATTTATTTGTCTTCCAGTACACCATTCAAGATTGTTGCGTTTATTGGAACTGCAATTATTCCAATTGTGTAGATGTGTGTTTTCTCTTTTTATATATACTGGATTGTTCTGGGACATCTGCCCATCATAGCTAAGATCTTGTGTCTTTTCTCAAAAAAATATATTTGTCAAAAAGCACTAAAATCCATTTGATTTTGTTCGTTTAGTTTTAATTAATTTCGCACTAGAAGCAACACTAGGGCTATTGGCGACGTACCTCGAAAATTTGAACCTCTGTCAAGAGACGAGGAGGACATCTGAGCTGGCATTCCCTGTCTTAACTTCCGCACCACGCCAACGGGAGGACTTTGGGTCCCATCAGATTTAACGTGTATCTGCCCCGCCTACACAGCAAGTCTTTACCGGCCAAGGCTCGAAAATTCGAGTGAAAGAAACCCGCTTGCCATGAATCCGAAACCATGACTACTAGGCTACCTCAGTAGCAAACTCCATTTGAAGACACGCAAGAACTAAACAGAATTCTTGATTTACTATCACAGTAGAATATTTAGAGTCGTTCTCTTTAGAATCGGAGCCTCATTCAGAGTTATAATGAATGATTTAAAAAAAACCTATCCTACCAGTTCCTATATCCTTTGTTAAACAACTTTCTTCAACTTTATCTACGTAAGTTAATGTATTAGTGGAATTCCATACCATCATCACAATTTACTGAAGAATTTAAATCTGAATAAAATGAAGGGCACATTGAAGAAACGAAGATATAAATTATGCACTTTATCTTACATAGTATGTTTTATTTATAGCAAATAAAAGGAAACGAGAGTGCTATAGAATCAACAGTTTTCATTTCAGGATATACTATATGAGTATAATTATGTGAAAAGAGTTTCACATTCTTTCTCTTAATTTGTTTATAAGAACTCAGAAATTCATATTCTTAATTAATTTAATGTTATAAGAAAAAGGAAGTATATCTTAATTTATTATTAATAATACTCAGAAATATTATTTATTAATCAAAATGAAATATTACCTCTAACTTTTCAGTATATAGTAAGTTAATTATTTATAAAATAGGGTATGATATGTAAAAAATGTATGATAATTAATTTATCTTAATTATTTCTATGTAATTTTAACTTTCTTACGAATTAATGTTGCTATAAGATAACACAATATTCAAAAAGACACTTCACTCGGAGAAAAAAGAAATACTCAGAAATGAATATCCAGACGTACTCATTTTGAAATGAGTATGTTTGTCTCAGATTTGCATGTATATCTTTATCGAATATGAAACATTACAAGTATTCAAAACCAAAAAAAAAAAAAAAAAAAAAAA
>BMAW01010336.1:0-23070 GCA_019974015.1 Nephila pilipes
ATTTACTTATTATCAGCTTCATGTATATTTACTTATTATCAGCTTCACGTATATTTACTTATTATCAGCTTCATGTATATTTACTTATTATCCCCTATAACTAAGGTTCTCCATGCGAATGTTTCATTATTGAAAACAGTTTAGAAATACTTTTTTTTCCGGCTCCTTCAAGACGCGTGCCGCTTTCTCTTTCACATCTTCAAACGACCCAAATCCTGTTCATTTTAACGCAGGTTTTACCTTAGGAAACAGATAGAAGCCGCATGGTGAAAGATGTAGCAAATAAGCAGAATGGTGTATCACTGGTATGCTGTGCTTGACTAGAATCCTCATGACAGACCATAAGGAATGACTTGTATTTCCACGATTCCGGTTGATTTTCCTATATTCTTTCTCGGAATTGAACAAGAACTTACAGGTAGTAATGGTGATTAATAGTTTGACCATTAAAAACACAGTGAAGGTACATAATCCCATGAATCATCATTGCATCATCACCCAAAAATATCATTGCACTGAATTTTGATGTGCTTCTTCGAACTTTTTTTTTTGGCTATCGGTGAAAGTGAACTATTCCAGTACATGGATTGGTTCTTAGTTTCTTTATCCCAAGTACACAAGCACGATACGTCACATCTTATTATCTTTTCCAATAAGTTTGAGTCATTTTCAATGCAATTCAAAGTGTCATAACAAACAATTTTGTCAGATTCTTGCTGTTTAAACGTTAGAATTTTAGGCACCATTGTACATGATGGCAGTGGCTCTACAATATTTCTACCTGCTTTTACAAAATATGAACTGGATTCTAAGATAAAACTGAAACAATCAATAACAGAAAATTATTAAATTATGCTACATAGAGACAATATATAGCCATTCATGGACTCCATGTACACATATAGTGATAAAAAATTCTAGAATGACAATGTGACATGTCGCAATTCAAAATCACTTATGATTGACTTCAAGAAAATTCGGGCCAACTCTCTTACCAGTTTATAAATTTAAACAACTTGATCACCGAAATTTCCAGATATTAACCCCATCAAAGATGTGTGGGCATGATCAAAAGACTAGATACTGTACAAAATCCTTCAACAGCAACACTTTCGCAATCTTGGATAGTCTTAGAAATACACTCTATAGCAAAAAAAAAAAAAAAATGTACTAAGAATGAGTAGTTCGATAGAAACAAAAATTACAGGATAGAAAGATTATGTTCACAATAAAAATGATTAAAATTTCAGAAAAATTCAATGATTTATTTCAGAATTAAATAGTTATAAAGAAACGAGCTAAATTAGGCGTTGACTCACCTCTAGCTTGGATGCAAGCTGCCCGAAGTGGCATGGAGTCAAAAATCTATCTGACGGTCTCTTGTGGTATTTCTTGCCACATTTGCTGCAATTGTTGGGCCAAAATTCTCTGGTAGATGCAGTCGCCTTCCCATCATATCCCATACATACTCGATTAGAGAGAGATCTCTCTGGCCAAGGAAGTGTTTGACCAGCTGTAAGAAAGTTCTTAGCAACACTTGCCGCTTATGGTCCTGCATTATCTTGCTGAAAAATAAGGCCAGAGTAATGCAAAAGGAATGATAGCAAAACAGGTCTCAGAATGTCACTGTGCTGTGAGTGCGCCTTTAATGACGACCAAAGGGGCCTGGCCATCAAGGGAAATGGCTCCCCAGACTATAATTTCTGGTTGAGGGTCTGTGTGGCGTGCAATAGTGAAAGTAGGATCGATACGTTGCCCTGGGCGTCTCCCGACACGTCTTCGATGATCGTCAGGTTACAGTTGGAAGCGGGATTCGTCGCTAAACACTATACGTTCCCAGTCAGCATAATTACAACCTGATCGACCCAAGCAACACTATAATCAGGCTCGACAGTTTGCATTCGTGAGTGGCAGGTGACGTAATGGTAGGTAGATTTCGCTCTATCATCCATCTGTGAATGGTCATGGAGGACACTCTTGTGCAGGTTGCACGTTTGATGGTTAATAACGATGAATCAAGCACTATGACAACTGATCTGATAATCACTCTGTCCCCCCGATCTCCTGTGGCCCTACGTCGCCAGTTACCATCATGAAGCAAAAATCTGCCATTGTCCACCTATTCTTACCAGCATCTTCTTATCGCCGCTTCATCCACATGGCAAGAGATTAACTGATTTGCCCAATCTGCCTCTTACAATACCAATGATAAGACCTCTTTCAAACTTTGGCAGTGTCTAGTAATGAGCTCGAATCCTGCGGCGAGATATTTTTTTAGTCATTGAAAGGTATCCTAAATCGTAATGCACCAGAAAATTTGACCATCACTTTGAGAATCGCTTCTTATATACACCTGCTGAGTGCACAGTTCCGATGCGCTGTAGCTCCCGCTATTCATTCATTTCACACCAAATTTTAATCAATGGCATGTTCGATCCAAATGTCGCTGCATGCAAAATTATTACAATTGGGTAACTCCTTCTTGGTGCATGCTTATTTTTTTCTTTTTGTTATAGAGTGTAGTATTGGTGGATACTTTTTCAGAAATCTTTCGACAATGTCTTGAATCAATGAGAATATATATATATATGTATATATATAACTTTTTTACACGAATTTGAAATACCAAGTCTCACTAATATACTTTCTTACACGAATTTCTCGTTCTAACACGAATCCCAGAAAACCTTTTTTTTTTTTTTTTTTTTTTTTTTTTTCAAATATTCGATTATTTGGAAAAAAGGTTCTAATACCAATTTAGTAAATCAGCTACTCGATCAGGGTTGATAGGATCATTTAAAATGCACTACATAAAGTAAACGCTTAGACTCAGTGGAAGAAAGAAATTTGACTCTTGTGGCAGCACGGCGAAAGTTTACTATTATGTATTGTATTACATATTCTTCATTTGCTATCAAACCGTTGCGCCAATCAACGTTAAATTCTTCTTCGAAAAATATTTTTCCAGCATGCGTCAAAAGTGGAAGTTTCGTAGTACATAAATCAGCTAAGTTCTGAAATTATAGCTCTATGAAATGAAAGTGGTGGCGAAGGTTTTAACATCATGAAAACGGCTGGCATCGAAGAATAGATGCTAGAAAGCCCTTTGGATGAGGACTGTATGATCGAATTTATGACAGTTTATGATAACAAAGAAGTCGATAAGGACTAAGTCGATGTTCCGCTACTAACAGCTGATTTAATTCGCAAAAGCTTGAAATTCGCAACTAGTCTGGAACATTTTCTTACTTATAATCATGACAGAGAGCGTGCATTAAATTTTCAACGTAATCTTAAGTTTTGTGTAGCAGGATATCAAGAATTATATAAGCAACTGTAGAAACCAACAAAGACCGTAAATAATGAACGAAATCCTTCACTTGTATCAAAGCCGACAGTTGTGCTAGACATACCTGACACATCTACTGATGATAGCATTTTTGATCCATTTCGTAATAAGCGTGCACGCTTGTAGTAGAGATGAATAGTTGTTAATTAGTAGTTTTATTCATAATTTCAATTTGAATTTTTATATGTTGTAGGAACCTATAGATTGAATTTTCATTGTACTCTTAATTTTAATTTTTTTCTGTAATAAAAATAATTTGTTTTTGTTTTATAAATATGTAATATGGATTTAATTAATACTTTTTTACAGTTTTTTTGGGGAAATATTTTGATTTTTTTCATCTTACATGATTTTTTAAAATTGTCGATCATATACCCAAATTTACCTCATGTTGTGTGTATTTTTTTACGCAAATGTTTTCACGGTTTTTCGAGGATCGTATCTACCGTGTAAAAAGAGTGCATATATATATTCTTTCGGTTTTATAAAATTAGTTTTGGGACTTTTGATATTAGATTTGGCTCTTGCCTGTTTGAACATTAGAAAAATCTAGATTAAACTTTTTGTATTGGTTTCATTTTAGCAAACCTATTTTCTTTAGCAATTAAGGGTTTAATTTGAATTTTTGTTGGTTGTAGATTTGTCTTAGTAAGGTTTTAGTGTACCTTCAATCAATTCTTGCTTGTTTCGTTTAGTTTCTTTATGCTTTATGAGTGTAGTTTTTGAGAAAGATAGGAATAAATTTACTTTGAATTATGATTCATGTCATAAGTTTCCTAAAGATTTTTTTAAAAAAGTTGATGATATTATTAAACATACTTTTGGGAAACGTAAAACATGTATCCTCTGGAAGAGTAAATGTAGTTTAAAAATGAATATGGTAACATTCGTCCCAATAACAATAACAGCTATAATTATGATAGAAATATTCTCAAAATATCTATTGCTATTGTAATACCGAAAATGGTTAATTTATTTACAATGTTTGCAGTAATAAAATGTTTAAGAGTTTAGTGTTTTCATTCTGGCAACGCATGAAAATTTTATTCTTCATGGAAAGAAGGCAAGTGCTTAGTTACGTAGCATACTTTTAACTCATTATTTTTATATTTTTTTAAGTATATTTTTTATTTGTGAGCATTAATGAATGCATAAAGTGAGTCATTATCTTTTCTAAATTTAATTTGTTTGTTTTTTGTAAATTTTAAAATTTGTCTGCACAGCTCTTTGTATAACTGTTTGTAATATGAATACACGAAGAGTTTTATATTTGGAAAATCTTGACTTTTTCTTAAGTTTCTTAGAATTTGATTATTTTTTATTCTGATTTTGACTTTTGCTTTTGATTGATTTTTGGTTTTTGATTTTTGAAAAAAAAAAAAAAAAATTGAAAATAATTTTTAATATTTTTCTTTGAATTTAAAATTTCAGAATATGCTTCTATTTAGATTTTAGGTGTTATAACAATTTTTAATAATATATTTTGTTGATAGGGAAGTTAGGACAATAATTCTATAGTTCTCTTGTTAGGTCTATATTTCTATCCTCAGCTCAGAAGTTTCAAGCCTGTTACAATATTAAATATGTTATTTATCTTTTTCAGTATTCATTTAAAAAAATGGTTAATTTTTTTTGAAATTTCTTAATGTTTATTTTACATAATTACAAATTATCATTAAAAAATCAAAATTTAAAAAACGAGAACAAAAAAATAGCAAATATTGCATAATTAATTTTAACAACTGGTATAGAAATTAAAATAACTAAAATTCAACTTTAATATATTATAAAAATTTAAAACATGTCGTATTATAATGTAAAAAAAAGCATATTACATAAATATAATGAAAAAGTTAAATAATATATACTTTTAATTCAAAGCAAAAATAAAACCATTAACTTAAGAAATTGCAAAGAAGTTAAATAATCTCATCTTTACAAAAAAATATAAAGCTTATCTCAAGAGAAAATAATTAAGGAAAAATTCAAAAAAAATATAATGTAATTTAAATACTGTCTGAGACATTGAACTAAGATTAGTGTGTTAATCTAGTTCCTCGGATCACATTATTGAAACTTTCGTAATTAAATTATAACTAATGGTATAGACTAAGAATAAGCAAAAGCCCAAAAATCAATAAGTAGTTCAAACAAAGAAAGAAAGTAAACTAAAGAAACTAATACATTTAAATAATAGTAAATATACGTAATCTATTAAATATAATCTATTCTTATTTATACACATTTAAAAAAAATAACTCTAAAGAAATGAATCCTTGCACCATCAAGCAATTTGATTTTTTCAAACCTTCTAATATGGTGTGAGAATGCTACGCTCTTAAGCTGCCAAACAATTTGAAATGATTGATCGACTTTTCAAAATATAAAAAATTATTTAAATATTATAAGTCTTACCTAAGTCACATATCGCTTTAAGACATATGCATCAAGAATATTACTATAAATATTAATAATTTTTGCAGTGATAAACCTACTAAAAATAATAGGTTTATATAATGTTAAATATATAAAACTGAAAAAGTTTAAAAATTTAAAAAAATAAAATTTATATACAAATATTATTGATGATTACTACGTGAGCATTATCTCTTGAATCTAGATACAATTAATATATGCAAATCTAACAGAAAATTTCAAATTTACCCCAAAAATATATAAACATACACAACACAAGTATTAAAGGTGCGGATATTAAATACCGAGACTTGCTCTAATATACAATTACGCATACTTCCAATGCCAGCGGCTGACAGCTACTTAGCGAAACCTTCTTTTTGAATGCATTCCCTCCCGCTTCTATAAATTAATCCGTATAACCGTTAACTTCATTCGCATAAGAGATTTTTTTTTTTCTTTCACCAAAAAATGAGAAGTGCAACAATGGAGATACGAATCGTTGTGAAATTTCTCATGAAACTTGGAAAAACTGCTACGGGAACTTATAATTTATTCAAAGAAATGTGTGACCATTCCTGTTTCCCTCTTGTGCCATAGCTAAATTCAATATTTAAACATTAAAAATCTATAAGTCCATCAAAAAGACATTAGAACAATAAATACACAATTTATATGTTGCTTTCCAATATAATGACAATTATAAATACTCTCCTGTACAAGGCCTTAACCCGATCTACCAGTAATAAACTAACTGACACTTAGGCTATCTTGACTTCTAGCATACTTTAACCAGCCGATAACTTGTAACAATTTCCGGCTCCGACTTCAACTCCGACTCTGGGACAATTGCCGAACACTAGACTCACTCAACCTCTCTATCGTGACTCTCAATCTGAGTTTATATATTTCCTAAATCTCTTGCTTCATTTCATTTCTACCTGCTTTCGATTTACATATTAACGTTTCATTTTTAGTTGGGCAAAGGTTGTTTAGCAAAAGTAATCAATCTTTATTAAAAGTCCCAAGGTTAGTGAAAAGAAACCGCGAATAGCCCAATGTCACAAATGTATGACAATAAATGTGTATCACGGGCTCGTGTTTTTTATTGGTCCAAGGGCTTAAAGATGGCCGAGAAAACGTTGAAGATGATTCACGCACGAGTCGTTATTCCACGTCAAATTCGTATGACATTATCGAAAAAATCGATAATCTGGTTCGATCTGACCGTCGGTTAGGTATTCGTGTGATTGCTGAGACTGTAGGAATTAAGAAGGAATCCAGCTGGCAAGTTTTACATAATAATTTTAGTATGGATAAAATGTGTGTCAAAATAGTGCCTGAAAATTGTACGTTTGAACAACAAGAAGCTAGCAAAAAGGTTTGTACTGACACTTTGAATGTTATTGTAAATAATACAAACCTATTGGTGACAAGTCATAGTTTTTTTACTAACAATCCAGAAACGAAGCGTCAATCTATGGTCAAGAAAAGCTCATCTTCACCGAAAGCCAAAAAGGCTCGAATGAGCAAATAAAAATTTAATGCAGTAATGCCCCTCCTGGGTTTCTCACGGTCAAGCTATTAATCAGCATTAATACCTTCACGTTCCTACTGAACTTCGTTAAAGAATAAGGAATAAACAACATTAATTATGAAAGGACATATCTTCCATATTGTCCATCAAGAGCTTTCTAACCAAGTACAGCATCCAAGCCTTGAAATATCCTCCTGATACATGAGTTCTTGAGCCACGCGAATTTTATCTGTTTCCTTTCGTGAAATATGCATTAAAAGAAACAAGAGGAGAGTCCGTTGAGACTGTGAAAGAGAAAGCATCTTGTATCCTGAAGGAGATGATGAATTAAGCACTGTATTGTATATATATATATATATAATATATATGTGTGTGTGTTGTGTGTGTGATACAGAATATACGAAATTTAAATCTATCACTTTTGTCATAAATATAGGTAATGATATAAAACCTATAGGCACTTGGATTGTATGTTTAAATATTTATTATAATGTTTACTATTATATTAATTTGAATTAGATTTAAATATGTTGGACAAAAAGATAAGTTAGTTTATCTTCAGAAAGGTTATTATAATTTAAAAAAAAGTAAGTCATCAACATATCTATGTATAATATATTATTCCTATCAATATGATTTTATTCAGAGCAATGTATTAATTGTACATTTCGGTCTACCTTGCGATAAGCCCTTAGTTGGTTTCAATTTTTGAACTTTATACTTAATATAGATTTCTCAAAGTATTATATTGACTTAAGATTTAAATTTACCATAAGAAATAAATTCATTAAAATGTCCTTATAAAAACAAAAGTACTTTAATAGGTCATCCATGTCTTCGATATAAATAGATCTTCAAATCATAAGTATGAATAGCAAATAAATCTTTATTTCTTAATAATATCTAAACTATTTTATAACAGTAGTTTTTTTAAATTTATTAATAGTTCCTTGTACGTTTTTTTGTAATAACGTGTGTTTTTCTGTGCTTTTGTTATATTCGTATTTTGACCATTACTGATTGTGCTAAATTTAATATGCGGTCTTTATGAAATTTCGGATTAACACAAATGTGAAGAAATTTAATTTTATTGATTTGTAATCCATGATTGTAGCACTGATAGAAAAGGAAGAACGAATTAGATTAAATTAAAAAAATTTCATTTCGTTTCTATTGAATAAAATTTCAAAAAAGTATTTAATATGTATACAAAGTGTGACAATTAAATAACTGGACTGTGTATGCCCTAGCCTTCAGGCTGGGTGTGGAGGAATGATAATGGAATGTGGTTGACTTTGATGCTTCCGGTGTAGATGGAATGTTATTCTGTCCCTCTATCTAGTTCAGTTTCTTTTTTATCCTTGTTTGAGTAGGAAGTTATTGTGTCGAAGTGCTGCGATCCTGATAAGTTGAAAAATCGAGCAGTGTATAAATTTGAAATTAAAGAAAGAAAACTCTACCTGAATGTTTTAAATTGTTAAAGGTGGTATTTGGAGATTATTGCATGTCACGTAATCAAATTTTTGAATGGTATAAATGATTTTCTGAAGGTCGGGAGGTTGTTGAATATGCTAAGCGTTATGGTTGACCAATGACATCGAGAAATGATGAAAACATTAAAAACATTAATGAAATCGTGCATAAAGACCGACCTCTAAGTGTTCGGATGATGTCAGATATTAGGAACATAGACAAGGAGAGAATAACAAAAATTTCGTCCTGTGGTATTACTTATGACGAAACTTTGCGCAAAAATGGTACCAAAAAATCAAGCATCAAATCAACGCTACGGCGCAGAATGCGCTCTTTGTGCTACAGTTCTTGGCGGACAAACGTATTACTGTGCTCGAACATCTAAAGTACTCGCCAAATGTTGCATCATGTGACTTCTACCTGTATCCAAATGTGAAAGTGCATTGAAGGGAACACATTTTCAGTCTGTAGAAGAGGTGAAGGCAAGACCGGTAGACTTACTGAAGCAGGTGACACCTAATGACTGCAGCACAGCTGTGAACAGTGGGAAACTGATAAGCAAGGATGTAATGATAGGGAAGGGGAGTATGTTGAAGGAGACTATAGGTATCTGTGCAATGTTTTCAATAAAGCTAATTTTTAAGACTAGTCCGGTTATTTAATTGTCACTCCTCGTATATATGTGTGTTCTACTATAATATTCCAACACTTGTTTTCATCAATTCTTTATAATAAAATAGAATATGATGTTTCAGAATATTATGTTTTCTCTCTTATTCCAAGTGATATTCGTTAAAATAGAATCACAAATAGAAAAACTCCTTTCTCAATCTTAGTGGAAGATTAACAACAAGATGTTTTCAAGAATACTTGTTACATATTATGGATTCAAATAGCAAGAATAATGAAAATATTTTTCTCCTCATTGTTATGCAATCAAGCTATGCGTCACTTTTCCCTGTATTAATTTAATCATAGAAATATGTGTTCTATTCATTTATTTTATGAATATCCAAAATTGAAAAAAAACTATTTCAAAGAATGTTCCATAAGTGACTTTGCAAACAATTTGAAGTAAACGTCATTTGTATCAAATCACATTGAATATACACTTTTTTTTTTTAAAAAAAAAAACTTCTTCCTGTGTATCTTAATATCTAAAAATGAGCATAATAAAGTAAGTTCTTTTACTAAAAGGGTTTTACTACTTTTTGCATGCACTTCATAAACCTTAGTGTCTGTAAAACTCCTAAACGAGCTACAAAAAGTGTAATCTGAAACGAAATTTGTTCCGGAAGGCAATATAATTTTTTTTTCACTAACGAGGTACCGACAAACTAATAAAATTTGATAGCTTTCGATTTTTTATTGAATCTATTTTTTGCTCCCCCAGCTTTCCCTTCATCATTACCTGACTTCGTGTTCGACTCAATGAATTCTTACACTTGCATTTTATGACAAAATGCACACATGTGGCACATTAATAATGCTTGCAATTATTATAATTCTTACCACAATTATTTTATTTCTTATGCTTGCCTTTTACTACAAAATGCACCTTACTCAAATGATTGGCCAATTATATTATAAAATACTGTAACAAACAAAACAGTGATTTACGAAGGGATATCGTAAAAAAAAAGAAGAATTTTTTTAATTATTACTACTAAATAACAGAAAAAGTTTAATTATTACTACTAAATAACATTTATAATGCTTACAATTATTATAATTCTTACCACAATTATTTTTTTTTCTTATGCTTGCTTTTTACTACAAAATGCACCTTACTCAAATGATTGGCCAATTATATTATAAAATACGGTAACAAACAAAATAGTGATTTACGAAGGGATATCGTAAAAAAAAGAAGAAAAAAGTTTAATTATCTCTACTAAATAACAGAAGAAGTTTAATTATTACTACTAAATAACATTTATAATGCTTACAATTATTATAATTCTTATCACAATTATTTTATTTCTTATACTTGCCTTTTACTACAAAATGCACCTTACTCAAATGATTGTTCAATTATAAAATACAATAACACACAAAATAGTGATTTACGAAGGGATATCGTAAAAAAAAAAGAAAAAAGTTTAATTATCACTACTAAATAACAGAAGCATTTGGATAAAATTTACTTTTCATTTTAATTGATAATTAAGTCCCTAATATTATAAATCACATCTATTCATGTCGATTTATTTTGTATGGCGAAGCAGTATGTTGAAGTAACCCGAGTTATGGAGATGATAAAATACAATCTGTTAATTTCAACAATTATGGCCTTCGAAGGGCAGAGAAAACCCGGAAGAAATGTGCAACTGTGGATGATTACTATGTAGAGAAGTCTCATGAGAATAATAAATAAAATATTAAGTTTCTATCTCGATTACTTTCTAGTAATAATTAAGTCTTTACGATACTCCTGAATAATAATTAAAACTTCACGATTCTGTGGGTTCTTTAGTCTAAGGATTCTTGAAATCAAGCAAATCAATAGGAATAACTATAATTTGTCACTATGTACATAAGAATAAATTAATTCCTAGAGTTAATGTTATCTATATATCTCTGTTATTTCTTAGTAACAATTAAAAGATTACGAAACTTTTTCGTAATTTAGAGAAATATTAATTTCCCCCAATTAGAAGACAACGGAATACGATAAGTATTAAAAAGAAATTGTATACATGATATTTACCCATTCCCCTTGGTATTTTTCAGAATATTTATATTCTTACTGACAATTCAATTTGTGTAACTCGTATGCGTGTGTGAGTGTATTCACTGAAAATATTTTTGTACATTATATTTTAATAATAATTATATTTGAATGGAATGTATAAATTACTTTTACATTTTGTTAACAAGAAGTTCAAGTAGTTTATGTTATGTGAGTAATTCATTAGCATATTTGAGATCGATTAATTAAAATTTCTAATTCTATCATTGTTATTGTATTTCTTTCTTAGGTACATTACCTTGTAATGTTTCATTATAGAAACATTTTATATAAAGAATAAATTAAAACTTAAGTTTAATGCAAAACTGACATTTTAATTAATTTGGTACATTTCTTAAAAAGATATAAAGATGTGCTTACATTGAAAACAGCTAGGAAATCATAAAACAAAAAAACTAGTAAAAATCATTTAAAATATATTACAAATAAAAAAAATTGAAAATTAAACGCAAAAAAGATTACGAAGAATAATAAAGTTGTTCTAGTTATAATTTAAATCAAACTAAATATATCAATGTTTTAATTATTTATCAAACGATTTGTAAAAATTGGATTTGAGAAATACTAAGAATTTCAAAGACTTTTTTTTAAATAACTAAAACTACAAATTTTTTTAAAAAAAAGTGATTTTTATTTCATTATTTCAAATACATTCCAGAAATATGACGAATTAGCTAGAATCTAGGGCTAAAATATTTTTTTACTTTTCTCAGGCTGCAAGAGAACGGGCAATAATAAATCTTCTAAAACATTCTAGCACATCATTAAATTCTGTTTTTTATTTCATTTGCCTACGAAAATTCGGTGAAGAATAAAAGTGTTTTAGATAACTGTAATAGACTGTAAAATTTTATTTTTTGGAAAGAACAGAATAACTTTTAAGAGTATCATCCCTATAGTAAAATAAGACCAACAGCTTAAAGAAAATATAGAATTAAATGTCTTGCTACTTGGGGGAAATTACAAGCTAAAAGTTCGATTTCCATTTCAATTATTCATTTTTGATTACTTGCAAGTTAAACTACTTAAATCGAATTTCAATCTTAAAAAATAGGATATCTTGAAAGTAATTATTTTTCGCCTCAAAAATCTCACTTCATTTCTCATAATTATTTATATTTTCTCCACAGACAGTTGCAAGTACATCGCATCTCTATGCATAAGAATCTGTTTATGTCTCTCTTCCTTAACGGACTTGTGGTCATTCTTTTCAAGTCCATCGTCATCGTAGACGAGTTGAAACGGTCAGCCACTTACCAAACCATCATGGACAAAAATGGGGTGAGTAAATAGATTTTTCTAACAGACATTTCTAGGCATCTGTGATCTAAGGGCAAAAACATATGGTTTTTCGGTCTTGAACTATCTTTCAATACAACCAAAAACTCAAAATGATGAAGAATCCTGTACTCTGTTTATAAATGGAATTCGCAGCTCAGTAACATGCGAGTCTGCTTTACACGGGTTTTTACTAAGGCTTCCTTAATAAGCAATAGCTTCTAATATTACTCTCAGACATTGCGTCGCCATCATTCTAATTTTTAATTTTATAAAATTCAGATTAATCTTTTGTTTGGAGAACATTACGACTTCCTATAAAGGGAAGAAATTAATACTTTTTTTTCTTCCTATTACACACAAATACAGATATATATATATATATATATATATATATATATACACACATATATATATATATATATATATATATATATATATATATATATATATATTCATATATCAATTAACATTTTTTCCGGAAAAGGATATTTTTCCCTTTGGATTTTTTTTCTATTAGACTATTTTCAAGATCTTACTTTCAGTGAGCTTTCAACGTTCAACCAATTGTATTATTTGTGTTGCTCTTATCTTAAGGGTTATGAAATAAAAAAATGTGTATAGGTGGTTTCCGTAGTAATTAAGAAAGTAGACGTAAACAAAAGGATTTATACCACCGAATAAAAACTCAATGATATGGAATGAATTTGAAAAGGAGTAAAACAGCTAAATTAAATCTACTCTATGTGGAAAGTTAAGAAGCGAGGAAAAACGTTTATTTGTTGATAACCTTGATGCCGATGAAGTAATTATCCTTAAAAAGAGCTAGAACATCAAAAAAAAATCTATCTACACAAGTATTTGCTTGATTTCCCTCTCAATTTATATTAATATTGAAACTCGCGGTTCCCTTACTCCGCAGTTCAATAGCTTTGGACTCTGACTAACACTTATTAACAATGTCAGACTGTACAATGAATCTCTATTTCAGCACATAATAATGAATAGAAGTTAAATAGCCTGTAAAAAGATTACTCAATTAAGTCAGTTAAATGTCTGTTAAATGTGTTTAAATTAATGAAGCATATTGATTAATTTCCCATTTCAGTAAGCTACAGAAATGTCAACGAAACACGCACAAAATTTAACTAAGTACTTAGATTCCACTATTCGAATCTTAAATAGTAATTTAGGTTTTCATTTTCAACTAATGGGCAGTTTTTTTGCACATGCATATTCGGTAAGAAAAAAATTAAAATTCGAAACCCAGCCATTTTTGTAATTTTTCTCACAATGTGACTTATTTAAGGGAAGTAAATATTTAAAGAAATCTATAACTGATTCTGAATACAAAGTTGCGGATCTTTAATCTTTTGATGTTTCATTAATACTTTGTTGTAATATCGTGTGTTGCATTGACTACCATTTTAAGCAAATACATTCTCACTCGTTTTTTCTCCTATATACTTAATCGCTTCTTTAACCTGCACGTGACAATGCGATCTTGGATTTATTAAATTTTCTTAAATATTTTACGCAAACAACAGACCAATATAGAATGTGAAGTTCAATGAATTTTAATCTTCGATAGTATAAATTCATTAGAGAAAAATATTAAAATGAAAAGTGCGAAAATTTTACACGGAAAATAATTGAACACTTTAATTGTGTCACTCGATATTTTTACTACTTGATTCTAGGATTAATAGCTTTTAGAAACATTTTTACTGATACATAGGAAGCTAATGAAGTAGTGACACGTAACTTGTTCATTGTCGGAAACATTTTGTAAGTTAAAAATTATTTATCAACCATAGAGTTCGGTAAATAACTAATTCAATCATTAATGATTAAAGAACTGCAGTATTTGATGAACTCTAGCGTTAGGAGTTGTGATTAAAGTGAAGTATCGCGTGCTCCGTGGCGATTTGGCGAAAAAGATGGCTAGTTATGAAATAGGTCACAAAATTATTCATACTTAAGAAATTGCGTCATAATGACGCTTAAAATGAATCGCAAACTAAACCCATACAGATTAGGATGAATACTGCAAATTTAAGGGTTATTAATTGAGAAAATTAAGATTATTTTAAATTTATGGAACACGGTGCAATATTTAACTATTAATAGTTAAATTTGTTTTTGTAATAATAATTACTATTAATTATAATTACCTATAGTTAAGGAACATAAAATGAAAATCAAACAAATAATTGTTATTTATATTAAAAAATATAAATTACAGAAATTTATACACTATATGTTAACTTTATATAATAACATTTATACAAAAATTACAATTTTTAGAATAGTCCCTCCAAAGAAGAAAAAAGCAATTTTATAGCTTTCAGGAAGGAGATAAAACATACTCACCTCAAACCAGCTATTCTTTCTTACAAGTCACATAATGTGAATCTCATTTATTCCATTCTTTCGGCTTTCCTAAACATAACTATCATGAAATTCTTTTTCTTTATCAAGCGCATATGATACTTTCAAACCATTCATCTTTTATCAAAATTTATGCATACCCAACTATAAAACACGCATTTTACTTTTACACTTCAAACCACTAAAAAAAAATTTCATATATAATGAAGGAATCACTCCAAAGGTATTGCTGTCATAGAGACAAAAACTTGAAAAAAATGGTTAAAAAGCAAGAAGAACAATATAAAATATTTTAAAATATCGTTTGCTATATTTCAACAATCATCTGCCACTTTTAACGAATAACAATACAGAACAAAGAACATTTGTGTTCTATATGGATGATTCCCAAAAGAAAAATTATCAGGTTTACCAAACTCTATCGCTATCGCTCCTAAAAATTGCCAATCGCCGAAGCTTGGCCAATACATCATTTAACCAGAATAGCTTACACTGAATTCCTTCTTTTACTTCTTAGTCAATAAAATCATATAATATATCTTGTCACCATACAATCATATTCTAGGCGAAAACTCTCGATTTAACTAAAACCTTGTGGAAAAACAGATAAATTGAGAAAATCTTCTTTCTTTCGAATTAAGTCATTATACGTTTCTCAAAACACCTTTGACAACACAGATGGTAGCGCAGACGGTTGAATCAAAGAATGAAGAGTTTTATAAACTTTAAAATAATAAAATGCTTCCGGGGTTTTCACAAGCAATTTAATTTATAGCAGTATATTAGGCAAGTTTGATTAAAATGAATACACATTTCAATAAATAATTTAAATAATTAAATAAAGTAAAGTACAACACCTCTTTAATGATTTTGGCAATTCTTAACGCAGCGTCACAAAATAAATATCAATATTAATAACTCAGAGAAAATGAACTTAGACTATTAATGGATTAATGAGTTAACTTTATTAACACGTATAAGTAAATTGTTAGAAAAGATCATTTTCATACCGGCATCCAATTTTTTTACGGAATTAAACAGCGAATCATCTAATTGTTACTTTCAGTAATATTATGTTCAGGGAAAACTTATCAGGAAATTATATATGAGATTCTATCCATATAAAACGGTTAATATTTTCCCATTTAATAGAATGTGATAAGAGGATCGATAATTAAGTTTTAGAAACTAGTATTTTATAAGCTTATATTAGGAGCTGAGACTAACAACTTTCCATAAGTTTCAACTCGGAATGTTTATTGAATAATTTGAGGGAATCGCATGTAATTTTGCTTTTTGAGTTTCGGGACGGAAGAAATTCAAGTATTTTAATTAAAAGTTCAAGCCACAAATGACATTTTTGTAATGTGTTTTTAAATTCTTTTAATAATAGCTATTTTATTTTTTAACAATTAAAATTTTAAGCCACTTTTTCTTGACGTTCTAAATTTATGGAATCGGAAAATAACAATCTCCAATTTTATCTATAGCAATTTGAATACATTTATTACAAAATCATTAATCATCAAATGTTTGGCTTACTTATTTTATATTAAGAAATTTATTTTTAAAACCCGTAAATCGGAATCTTCGCGGCATAATTTTAAATTTTGAAACTTTGGTTACTTTTGAGATGAGAAATTGGAAGTGTGAAAAAAACCGATATCGATTATGAGAAAATTCTGATTTTAAAGCTAATTAACAATACTAAAGAAATTGATTAATGTAATTCTTTACCTTCTTAATTTAATTTTGTTCAAATTACTATTTTTAATACCAATGTTATCTTACTACGATGAAAATTGTAAACGTTATGACGTGTGCTCTTTTTGACGATTGTTACACAATACTGAACTTTTCTTATAAAATAAAATTGTGTTATAATTTCACTTTAAATGAATTCACTTCAATTGAATACTAAATTTATATTCAATTTGAAATCCAAACTTGTTATTCGTAAGTCACAATTTGTTCAGCGCGCGCACGCGTGAGTTTTTTATACTTAATTAATAAATAAATACATATATATTCTACATTACATCAAATTTACTAATCCATTCCTGATAGAACTAATTTCATAAATCTTATAATTTTAATGACATATCACAATTTTAATATATGGATGTATTCATTTCTTATTGAAGGCATACGTTTTAAATATCGCGTAAAATAGAAATTAATCATTAATATAGAAATTAATTCACAAACGTCGAATTGTGTTTCCCTATTTGATATTAGAGGACGAATATTTAATGAATATTTCATATATATAGAGAAAAGTGTATACTATAATAGTGTATACGTATATTGCATAAAAATTCGCATCTAAAGATGTCAAAGTCATATATGAATTATAATAACTAATGGAATCATAAATTTCTTAATAACAGTTATTGAAACTTAAGAATTAACCAAATCAAAAATTACTGAGAATCAAATAGATTTCAATAACATAGGAGAAAGTAAATCGAAGACAAAAAGAAGTTTTCAAAATTGAGAATCGACTAAGAAAATAAAGAAATAATGCAAGAATATAAAGTATGAAACTTTCCTGTATCAAGGTTTACACTCAGATGCGTGCTTAAGCAATGCTTTAATAGATTCAAACTTTATCACTCAGTAATTATTTTAAAATAAAATTGGTAAATACCCCTGTATGCAAAAATCAAATCTGAGTGACCGAAATAAAATAATTTTCACTATATAATACTGAAGAATGCATAAAGAACATAAATATTCCAAGCGATACTGTAAGAATTCTTTTCATAGAGAAAGAGGTTTGAAAGTATGCACTTTTAGCATAAGCAAACACAGACGTTCTAGTGCGATTTTAGCAGAACAAAACCAATTCAAATACTCATTCTTCAAACACATATAAAGAGAAATATGAATTTTTCATATTACAACATATTTTTTCCACTTATTTCGTCATTTCTTGTATAAATTAATTTATTGTCTGAAAGATATATTCAAATTCTTTCACGCACTAATAATGCTCATGAACTCAGTCAATTCTCGTCGCGTGACTTGTGTTCATCGGCACTTATAGTAAAGTTCCTTTACTTTTCCAGGATGGGTGTAAAATTCTTTTCATTCTGACGAAATATTTCCGCATGACCAACTACATGTGGATGTTCTGCGAAGGATTCTATTTGCATAAACTGATAGCAGCTGCTTTTGCTGAGCAGAAGAATCTTCTCATGTTCTACCTTATAGGATGGGGTAAATACGACATTTTTTTTCATCTTCCTCGCCTTTAAAAAGTTTTTTTTTTTTTTTTTTTCATATTTTTTTCATTTTTCAATCCTGCAACAGACTTCGCAAAGTATAAGATGCATTAAAGCTTTAATATAGACTTTTGCTTTCGCTCGGCTTTCCTGTGATAAAATAAGTATTGTCCAATAGAGATGCTTGATTATTAAATTTACTATCGCATTATTTATTTATTTATTTTTTTAATTTTAGAATGTGTACGTTTAGTTTTAAATAATTATATATTTATTTTTGAAGGAACGTAGTAATTTTCTGAGGTAAAATAATTATGGCGATTACCTAAAAAAGGAGAAATTTATATATAATTCGACGCACTTTAATTAAATGGTATAATTGAAATGAATTGGTATGTAAACCTGTTAAATCTTTACAGAAACCTTTATAATTGTAAGCATTCTGATATTTCAATAAATACTTTTATAAATGAATGTGTCTTAAAAATTTAAAAAATCTTCAAAATCTCTAAAATGCATATTAATTACTTACAATCGAATTATTATAGTGTTTCAAATTAAACTACTTATAGTTTTAATAAACTTGTACGCTCAACAGAGAATCACAAAATTAAAATATTTAATTATACTTAATTGTTCATTTACTAAGCATAACAATAACTTATATTTTCGGACGTGGCTTCTAATTTCTTATCACATTCATAAGGCACAATGTGTACCTAATTTCAACATATAATTCATCTTAGACTCCTTTTTCTGCGGTACAATGCAAAATTTGGGTTAATAGAAATCTTTGAAAACGATTTCCGTTTAAAAATTTTATTTACTTATGTTTTCTTCATCATTAGTACGTTTTATTCAAATTCTATTATACGTAAATGGATATTTTATTACAGCATGTAATGTCTTAAATAAATTCCCTAATAAACATTTAAACAATATTTAGTCAACAATTGCTTTATTGTCAGTGTTTCAATTTCTATTAAATAATAACATTGTTTCCTTCTAAATTAAGTGGTTTCAACTCATTTAAAAGTTTTCACATATGCATTAAAAAATACTTTTAATTTTTCTCTACAATTCATGTTTAGGGAACATTAATATTTGAGCACATATATCTATTTAAATAGGAATATGCGGATAATATTTGAGATGTTAGGGGGGGGGTACATGCTTTAATAAAGTATTCAATGAAGCATTTCATTAAATATTTTAAATATTACATGAATTAGAAATATACACAATAAAATTTCAGTGTTTTTTATATTACATGTTTATAGTGAAATAGCATTTTCTATATAACTAAAATGTATTTTCATTTTTGGGGTTTTCGATTTAAATGAAGATACATGAAAAAAAGTTTCAATAAAATTGTTTTTTAATTTTAAAAGATTAGAATTTTTCATTGTTTAAAGGTTGTAGGCGTAGTCGTCGTTAGTAAAAAATTACGTTGATTAGTAAAAAAAAATATTCTAAAAGCTTTCTAGAGCAGAGAGAGAGATTATTTCATTTTTACCTACAGTTATAAATTCTCCTACAATTTCGTAAACTATATTATTATTTTTTTTCTAAATATTTGCAAAATAGATAACTATTCAGAAACCCCCAAAGCTGAAGGTTTCCAAATCTTCTCATACTTTTTAAATCTTAGCTATATGAAAATTAAAAAGAGATACCCTCAATTATGAAATCAAACAAGTTTAGCGTTCACGCGTAAAAATTAAGTAAAAGTAAACAATATTTTTAGAAATGCATGAAAAGTAGATTACTGAAAAAGAAATTCAATTAAAAGTTATTTTCTTTCAAGCAAACTTAATTTGAAAGGCTTTTGTGAGCTTCAAAGTTATTTATATGTAAATTAACTTCTTCCTCTTAAATAAATGCAATAAAAAATAAGACTGTACTTTTTTTTTTATTTTTCAATGTAGGATTTACTTCACAAAATACAAAGAGTGACAAAGGTGAAAAATATACATATTAATCATAAAATAAATCGTGTCCAAGGTCACTCGAAGTAAATAATATAATAACAATAAAAGTATTTAAAAATCCAAAGAAAACTAAACATATATAACGATGATTCATCGTTGTAGTTGAAGTAAGTTACCGTTATTTATATCAACTACCATACAACGTAATACCATATTATTTCAAAAAATACTGTTCATATTTACTAAAAATTTAGATTTTGCAAAATAAATTAAAAACGAGTTTGTTCTGGAATTCACAACATATTACCGGTTTCTTCTGGTCGCCTTCTTCGGACAAGCGTTTTCACATTCTCCATTTTTCAAACTGCTTACTAATTCCTTGGCACTCAAACCTTTCAGCCAATCTTCTTTGCTGACACGGGAAATCACGGTTGCTACAGCCTTGACATTTTGCCTGCCAGCTCTGTTTATGACTTGTTTGCAGAAGGTTTCTTGGACGCATTCGTCTTCTTCGATTGCCTTCCTTCCGAATTCCACAAGGTTTTCCATGGTGCTTTCCAAAAGCTCTTTATCTGTCAAGGCTCGCGCCATTTTGCTGGAAGCCACTGTTGTCACCATGTTGTCCATACTTGGAGCATTATTCTTCAGGTACTGGATGACAACGGGTGCTACAGAGAATAGGACAATAGATATTGGAATTATAGAAGCGACGAGAACAGGGTTTGATTCGGTCAATGATGTAAGGAAACCTTTTTCATCCTTCTTCTGGACTTCGTTTTGTTTGTTCATTAAGCTCATAATCAAAGCCATGTCAGCATGATCTGGAACGGTTGGAGGAGGCATACCTTTCCAGCTGGGGTATCCGTAAGGCATTCCTTTGAGGCCAGCGTAATCAGGAATTCCTGCAGGTGGTTTCTTATCATAACCTGCAGGTGGACTATAAACTTTACCACTATTAGGGAATATGTACCGGTCATCTCTGTGAGCTACGGGACCATCTTCATTGAAATCTATACCATTATCGGTTTGTTCACTGTCGCTGTTGAAACTTTCAGGATCGAAGTAGTTATCATAGTTCCGAGCTGCACGAGGCTTAACTTCGTTGTCAGTGATTTGATCATCAGCACAGCTGCAGGTAGCCAGCATCAAAAGGATGAAACCAAAAAAATTCATTGTTAGTTTGTTTTGCAAGGCTAGAGATGTTTGAGCCTCTGGATTGATGTGATGTTCTGACACACTGCCTTCTGCTTATATACCTGAAGATTGAAACCCAGGTCAAATATTTTGCATAACAGAGAATGTCGTAACCAATGGAGCCTTGGCCTAGATAATTCAGCATAAAATATTCTTTTGATGTAAGTGTACGGTAACTCGAGCATGTGTCTTATGCTTTAGTGATTACGTACAGCTGAACTCAGCAAGTAAATGTTTTCTTCCGACCGTGATATCAGGGTTAAACTGTGAAGCCATATTAAGAATGCAACTTCGTTTTTTCTCACTTCGTATTTTAAATGTTACCTGAACCGTTTTTGTAAATTCAACAGGCATTCAAGAGGCTTAAGTTATGTAAAATATGCTTATTTTGCTTTATTAAGATAAAATATTAGATAAATTTTCAGGCATTACTGAGCTTCTGTCAGCGAATGACTAGAGAATTTTTCTTTTTTAAAAATTCATGATAATCATTATATTGAAAATTCTATACGATGTTCGATGAATCGATATAGCAGAAACTTTAAATCTAAGCGGTTCTTCTCCAATCCATCGAAAAAGACTGCTTTAGTCATTGAATGGAAAATTGCCTTTTAGAATAACTTTTCAAAAGTTACAAAACATTTTAATGTACAAAAAAAAATGATGCTAACTTTTTTACAATAAAAAAATAAAACAGACGTTTATTCCATTAAACCAATTATTAAATTAAATATTAAAATTATAGTTCACGATAAAATCAAAGTAGACAGTGGCATTCGTGTCAGATAATAAAATAAAAGTATTTCATAAATTATCAAATTGAATATGCCTTAGCAATGTAAATATACCTTAAATTAACTAAATGTAAATATTATGGCTGTAATACTGAAATAATTATTTTCACAATATATTAGATAAATTTAAATTGTATCATCTGAAGGACTTTTGAATAATTAACGGTTTTAAACCTTGTTATTTTCTTGCTGTGTAAAAGTATACGTTTCACAGAAATGAAATTCATATTAAAAATTGTATTATTTAAACATACTTGCATGTGAATGAGTTGAGTTAATTATTATGATATTGCGAAACATTATATTTAGATGTAACAATTTTTGTTTCATACAACAAGAAAATTTAATTTTTTTTGTTCTATCGTATTTTAATTATTCCTTGAATCTGCAATTATAATCACATTTTCAGACTTTTAATACTAGTTTATTAATTATTATTCAAAAGATAATAATAGAAATATACACACAAAAAATCAAAAAGCGTACTACATTAGAAATTTTATTTTCATAAATGTTCCTAATATGCCTATAATGGAATAAAATTTTAAAGGTTAATTTTTTTCAATTTTTAATTGGCTAATGAATATTTAAACAAAGCATTATGTAACATTCATTTATCTCTGTTTTAATCAAATTAATTGTTTCTTACACTATATACCTTATTTTTAAAAAATGAAGAAAAAATTCAAAATATTTATTTAAATTCTCTCTTGAAACAAATAAAACGAA
>BMAW01010336.1:28070-43870 GCA_019974015.1 Nephila pilipes
ATAAAACACTCTATACTCCGAACAGTGTGACCTTCAATTCGTTTTATACATTAATGTTATCTTCTAATTAATAGAATCCCCAAAAGAAAACACCCTTTTTAATTGCATCTTTCTTTCTATTCCTACTAAAGCAACAACTTAACAAATTAAGTAACTCGAAAACACTTAATTATTCGTAACATAAGTATATTTGGTTAGCATTTAAATTTTCTATTAAGCAACGAGAACAAACAGAGTTTAAAAAATCACCATTCTTCGAAAACTCATTATTATGAGGAGGTAGAGGAACGAAATGCGATAGTTCCTAAAGAAAGTGGGAAGTGCAATGAAGGTCGCACACATTTTCTAAGAAGGCACGATGGATAATGACTACTATTTTTGGCACTGAACTTTTTTTGCAGTTATTAAAGAATACTTTAAAAGCAATGGTATCTCATTATCAAAATGGTATTTCAGGTCATCTACATATTCTTCAAAAAATGTATATAATGGAATTTCTTAAAACTTTTTAATGATTTTTGATATCCAATGCTTGTTAAGCATCCTATTTAATATTTGATTTTTGAAACATATGTAACTTAAATACTGTGAGGCTCCTGATTTTTTGTGTTACAAAATGTTGCATGATTTTATTGTTTTCTGTTGATTATATTTTTTCAAACGAGGGCCTCTGTTCAATTTCGAAAGTTTATGAAACAGGTTTGAGCTGCATTTTCCAGTTTTTCTTTGTAAGCGTGTTCCTAAAGCAAATTAGAAGAAAGACTATAGACTGATAGATACGAGAGATATTACTTGAAACAGCGCACAGGAGATTTCGTATTTCTAATAAACGAGGGTGGTTCAAAAAGTACCTGTTTTTGACGAAAGATAGTGTTGCTCAGATGCTGTTGCCATTCTGTGGTGTTACATCTATGAAATAATGCATATTATAATTAATCACTTAAAATATTTGATTAATTTTACATTTTTTTACGATGTACTCTTTTATTCTTAAAATACCTTAACATATTTAGAGATGACGAGAAAAAAATATTTGTAATTTCAAGTTATTAAACTTCATATCTCTTTGTTAGCTTAATTTAAAATATATCTAAATATCTATAATCATTAACATTCTGTTTATTTTACATGTACCATTAATTTACGAAAATAAAAGACTTAAAAAAATCCTTTTAATAACAATCTTGCTTGAAATAGCATGGAATTTAAATATATTTATCTTCATATTGATTTCTAAGATTTATTTTGTAATTTATGAAAAAATAAAAAATTAAAATCTTTTTTTTTTAAATGTATGAACTGTTAAACTGCCGACAAAAGCCAAAACCAGAAAAATTACGCTTCTCTCAAAATTATAATTTGTTCACAATAAATTCAAAACTACAAATTTAAAATATTATTTCTCAATACTAAGAAATCAATAAGAGACACAATTTACTCGTTTATTTTTTCATACTATAACAAATAAATACTACAATAGTAACATTATACAATTTAATTCATATTGTTAATGAAAATCTTCAAGAGTTTATTTTTGTTTCATTTGTATTCATTAATTGAATAAGTTTGCTTTAATTGCATAAAAGCACGGACACCAGTTTTTTTTTTTTTTTTTTTTTTTTTCATTTTATTTTTCAATTATATAATGATGTATATTTTTAACTTCAATATTTTTTTCTACAATTATCATATATTTATTTCTTATATCAAAAGTCAGTGCTTATTGATGTTGATAAATTTTCTCACCTCTCTTAATAGGATATTTATATTTAAGAAAACAATATAATTGAAGAATATTTTTAAAATTAAATGTTTCCCATTGATTATCATATTTATAAAACGTTGAAAGCAAAATTCATTCCAAAATTTTATCTTATGTATATAAATATTATATATAATGTAATGAATGCTTACGCTATTTTCGTTTATACGACACAATGGTACACTATCCACAGACCATACGCTTCCTAATTTTGACAAACGATCAGATGACGAAGAGGACACTTGAGTTAGGACCCCATTATCCACAACCAGGACGAGTCAGAGTGAAAACAAATTTAAAAGTGCCTCAACTGTTTTACACATGTGATCTTTAATTAAATAATCAGCTTGTTTCTGTCATGAAATTTTGATAGACTTATTTGAAACTGTTTCTCATCGTGGGACATACTACAGGTTAATAAGAACTATACAAGCGTGTCTCAAATCTTGATAAATGTTAGAAGAAAATGAGTGACTGCTGGGAATTCTAATTCGTCTTCGAAGGCTTTTTTAGAATTAGTAGCTTTTGTTAACTACCTGTTATTCGATTCTAAAGAAATATTAATTTTTAAACATACTGAACTAATTGTCTTATGCTAAGAACGTAATGAACAGTTAAATACATCCATTCATAACAATAATGCTTGTATATTTCTATATATATTACATGTATATTCTTCTATAATATCATAGCTTGTTTCGAAACCCATGGGAAAATTTAAGGGGTGAGAGCAAATATCTAAACAATCAATTTTCGTTTCGGTTGGGTTCGGTTTTATTAACGTCGCACTAGAAACAACGCGAGGGGTATCGGCAGCGGACATCATAATTATTTAATTTTTCCTGTGCAAGGTATAGGCGGAAAGCAAGCGGTGAACCGATAGATGGCGCTTTAATGGAAAGCGTATAGTTTTCTTACACATCAACATTTCTACCGTATATTTCTACAGACATGGCGATGAACAGTAATCAGCAAAAGGCCATACCTCCAGAAATTAACTGTAAAAATGACGACGTGTAAGAAAACTCTCACTTTTTGCGTTCTATTACACTGCCATCTAACAGCTCACTGCTTCCTATCCGCCAATGCATTGTATGTTGAAAATTGCTTATTTAGGTGTTTTCTATCACCCTTTATATTTTTGCCCATGAAATTCTTAACAACCTATATATATATAGATAGATATGGAGTGGGGCGTATATCATCCATTCCCATAAAGAGTTTTGAAAACTAAAATTTTAAAATTGAAACATTTTAAACTGAATTTTTTAATTTTTTCAGAAAGACTTTACATTAAAAAAACCGTACTTCACATAAACATTTCTTTCCCCTTGAAGCAATAAAATTTAAATTTATGTGCATATATATATATATATATATATATATATATATATATATATATCAATTTTTACTTCTAGTGATGCCTATTGTTCCAGTGGGAATTTACGCCATACTTCGAAAAACAACAGAGGATGACAAGTAATGCAATTTTTACTTCTTTAACGTATTTCTAATACATTTTTCAAAGGCTTATTGTTATTAAGGTTTCGTTAGAGTTTTTTTTACTTATACAATTTGAAGCTACGTAATTAAATTTTTCAATTATTTATTTCTTTAATTTTTTTTTTTTTAATCTCCAATTTTTGTCACTTTTTGACATAGTGAAGATAATTTGTTCCTCTTCTACACAGTCACTTTATCTTAGACGAATTTTAATAGCATAAAGTTACCATCCGTAATTTATACTATCGGATAAAGCATTGGATGCTACAAATTTCTAAAATGTAATTTTATGATAAACAGTAATTCTGGATACGGATCATTGACAACCATCTATTGATAGAGATATCATTGTTAGCTTCTGTTTTTTCCCTTTGGACATTAAATTAAATTCTATAGATAAATTTTTCCATTTTTACAATCAAATATTTTAAAAGCAAAATTGATGTCTGTAGAAATAGATATGACCTCTTTTTGAGCTTAATTAATTATTAACTTTTTGTGTTGAATCCGGGAACTGCTACGCAAAAGTATACATTTTTATTCCGCTGGATTTTATTGATCTCAAACAATTCCTATCAAACTAATGTGTTTTTATTTGATGATTCGTAACAGTAGTTCCCAACTGCTGCAACCAAGTACTTGGTCCAGTACCGGTACAGAAGAAACCTTAATCACTCTGTTTTCTTATGCCATGAAAAAGTAAAGACTAAAGTAACTTATTAACTTGTGTATAGACACACATTGTAGATGAAAGGAGAAAGATAGAGAGAAAATAAATTTTAATTTTTATTTCCCCCTTTTTTTATTTATCTATGAATATCGTTTAATATTTTGCTCTCCTTTTTTCCACCTGTATTAATTTTTTTTACTTTATTATTATTCCTTCTTCCCTCTCATTTTTTTCACGATGCCTCTTTTGCTACCTTCACATAGTAGCGTTTAAGACTACTGTTTGGTCAAATAACGGGATTGCAGGAGAGATTTCATTTATTTATTTTGTATCAAAATACATTTTATGAATTTCATTTTTAATAGTTGAAATAGAAAGCAAAAATTAGAGAAAACTTTTTACTTCTTTAAGGGGAAATAGTAAAAATGTAAAAAAAAAAAGGGCGGAGAAAGAGGGAAAGAGTAACGAAGGATCTTCACGAACACGCCGTCTACGAGGGAACCAAAGTTTGTTTGAACGTTTCGACTTGTTGTTGCAGGATGGAAAGGGAGAGGGTGAAAAAGGGTGAATTAACTGTTCTATTGTGCAACACTGTTTTGGTTTCCCTTATGGGAAGTACAGGAAAAGAGTATTAGTTGGAATACTCTTGATTGTGATAGCATTAAATAAAAAATTTTTTATTTGATTGGTTTGGGATAGACATGAACTCCATTATTGTGCCGAGGCTGGGGTCGCTCACCGATTGACATTAAAGAATACTAGGGGGTCTTGAAGACACATTACATCCGTCTCTGAGAAAAATTTACAAGTTAAAGCTCAAAAAACTTGAATAATTTAGAAAACTATCGAACACACGTTTGAACAAAAAGTTCTAGGAGTCTTTTAATCAAGAGCAGTCTGTATTAAAAATAGGAACTGATACATTATAGCTCTAGTGAGTACTTTTTTACTCGAAATGAGTCTTTGACTACTTGGTTTTTAATATATAATTTTATATACTAGAAGAGCTTTATCGAATTGCTGCTAGAAAAAGGTTACTACAACCCAATGTAATTGGGCAACTATTGATTTTTGATTTTAAAAATGTGAGTCCGTGTTGCGTGAGTAAAATGGGGAATTGAATAACTTATTTTCGAGAAGGGAACTGAAGGTCAAAAAAGATTGGAAACCTTTGATTGTCTTTTTCCACTTAGACATGCTTCTGTTAAAAGTACGCTAGATATTTTTTGCGATTATAATTCATTACTTTCAATACCTTTTAAAATTGTAAATGCTTCAAAAATAAATTTGTTTTTATAATTAAGAAAATCTTCCAGATAGGAAAAAATGAAGCAGGAAGAAAATTATAGAATAGTTATTATGATAATAACTACGAGTATAACATAAATTGATATAGTAAAAATATGTTTTCTTTATTTTCTCAATAATTAATAAGTAATTTAAGACAATTTCACAGTGTGTAGCATTTGATATATATTCATGAAAGAAAGAAAAATAATTTGAGTCATTTTTTATGAATTTTTCTAATCCATATAATTGCATAACTCTTTATAAAAACCTCTCCAGAGTAAGTAGCTAGATTTGATAGAAATCCAAAAAAAAATTGTTATATACTTTTTTGAATGAAATGAATAAAATAAAGAGCAAATTAAATTTATTATCTCTTTAAATATAATCTGATTGTTTTTATACTTTTCAGATGCTGGGCATTTCCAGTGGAAAGCTACGAATGGATAATGAATGCACCTAATATGACAAGTTTGCTGGTAATCAAATTTTCCTCCTTAAAAGCACCTTCCTCTATAAACGAATTAAAACATATTATTCTCAACAGTATGACATTTAATGAAATTTATGCCTGCCGACAATATTTTCAAAGGAATCAAAAATAAAGGAAAAAAGAGAACAAAGAGATTTATTTTAGAGAATCTAGTACTAGTCTAAGAATGATAATATTATCAAAAACTGAGGAATGAGAAAAAATTAAATTTTAGCTTAGTAGCTTTCATTTTGTACTAATAAAAAAATTTCATTCGCTAAAAGCTTTGAAATATATCATTAATTTCATGAAATATTATCTGCATACATAACTTAATTTCAAGTACTTAATTATGTAAAAAGTTTTGGTATCTTAATAAGTTCAATATATGTCTATCTATTAGCTAAAGTACACTTTATTACCATTTTTGAGAACATTTTATTTCACATTAATGAGCCTCTTTGTTTACATAGAATTTTCAATAGCCAAAATACGTTAGAATTCTATTTAATTTAGAAATTTTACGGCTCAGTGTATGTAAAACTTTTCCTTACGGAACCAAAATGAGGCTTTTAGAAAGTTGCGTAATTACAACTGAAAAGCATTAATTACTGTTTTAATTGATTCAAATATAAAAGGTGTTAGAATAGTTGGAGTGAGAAAAAGACTCAACATAAGTTTCTTTAACTAATTTTAAAGGCTTTTCTTTGACGTTATACGCTTTGGGAATTCAGATTTGTGAATAAACTGTACCTTATTTAAATTAGCTCTGTAGTATATATATATATATATATATATATATATATATATACGAGGGTGGTCTGAAACATTTCCGAACTAACAAAGATACAAGACATTTTTTCTTGAAATTTATTTTTATTTTTATACACAGTCTCCTTGTAAGTCTACATTATTCTCCCAACGGTACTCCCATCTCTTTAACCCGTCCAAACAGTACTCGACATCTATCTGTGCAAAATAATTTTCTTACGTGATGGTCTCCTCATTTGACGAAAATCTCTGTCCTCCGAGCCCAAGTTTTAGATAAGGGAACAAAAATGAGTAGCTAGGGGTTAGATATGGTGCATATGGAGGGTGCTCAAGCAGTTCAAATCGAGTTTCGTGTATTTTCGCCATGACAACCACAGAGGTGTGAGACGGGGCAATGTCTTGGTAATTGAGGTATTTTTTTCCGCAAATGTGGTTGTTTTTCCTCAATTTCTGATTTCAGCTTGTCAAGTAGTTGATGATGCGTTGTATGTTCCTGTAAAGATTTTTCCTGTTTGAAAATAATCGATAAAGATAACTATTCCAAAAACAGTCGCCTTCACTTTCCCAGCCGAAAAAAACAGTCTTTGCTTTTTTTAGAGCCGATTCCTTCTTCGCAATCCACTGTTTTGACTGCATATGTTTTCGGGCGTATAATGGTGCATACATCTACAGCAATCGGTGCCAAAATCGGTGATTGATTGTTTTTAAATTGCGCCAGCAGAGCGTTCGAAATCCTCATTCGAACACGTTTTTGGTCTAACGGAAGCAAAACTCGGCACACAACGCGCAGACAGCTTTCTCAGCCCTAAGTCTTGATTCAATATGTGACAATCACGTTCTATGAACATGTTCTTGGTCTCTACTGTCTTCCTCGTTGTAATTGGGCAGTCGTCTAGCGCTACGTTATCGTCAGTGGTTGTAGTTTTTTGACGCCCCGAACATTCATCGTCTCTCAAGCTGATGCGACCATATTTAAATTCAGCTATATATATATATATATATATATATATATATATATATTCAGATCAGATTGCTGATATTGCAATTAGGTTCGGCGTAATTGTTCCTGTTTCGCGCACCGTGTTAAAGGTATTCAAATAAGTTGGAATTTTCATTTTACTTTTGGTTGAGTTCATGTGGAGGTGTTGTGCTTCGCATTCGTAAAACCAATATTAATTTTCAATTATTCTTAAATAAGAAGAAACTTATTTTAAAAATTTGATTGCCTAATTACTTAATCTACTGATTACCTAGTGAATGAACTTTAATTGAATCTCGATAGTTGAAATAAACAGCCACGAAAATGTAGTGTCTAAAAAATTTTAGTGTTTTTAAATGACGGTGTTGTTAAGCTAAGATTTGAGGCAAGGCTATTAAGATACATGCATAAATTTACCTATATCTATAATAGCATTTTATAGATAAAGATCGTTAATTTGAAGAGTAGAAGATTTAGTTCGTAAAGATTACAAATTTCGTTTTTGTAGGCATCGGAATTTGTATTTCAGACTGTTTTTAGCTCTACGAATGAAAATATTCTTAAAAAAATTTGACAGAATAAAATATTAAAGTAAACAAGTAAAAAGAGATACAATTGCTCTATGCAATGCAAAGAACAGATTTCACCACCAAAGGGACACTGGAACGAAAATGTTATTGATTCATCTTCTAAATCAAACACTCACTCACGCACTAACTCAAAACTCACTCACTCGCTCTCGAACTTACTCACCCATTCATTTATTTATTGATTAAGGAATGGTCAGGAATATCTTTTTTATTTATTTATAATTTTTTTGTATTTATTTATTTATTTATTTTGAATGGCCAATTTGTTATTGATTAAAACAATAACCCATTTGATGGTTGAAAATTGTGAGGAAGCGATGTTAATGTTTTTAGTTTCGGTTTTGAATCAAGGCTCTTTTGAAAGGCAAAAAAGCTGAGTAATATATAGATTATTTCTTATTCCTCAGCAGTATTTATTAGAAAATTAATTAACTAGATTGATTCAGTAGTTGTAAAGTGTTTAAGATGGAATGAAAATGATTTTTTTGAGAGTAGGCGTAATTTTATAGAGGCGGAAACGTTGTAGCGATCGATAAAAGACAATTTTTCTCTCTGAGAGAGTATGGTAAAGAAGATTAAATTATTTCTAGATATTTTGAGTTGAGGATCACTATATGCGTGTCAATATTTAGAGTTGAGGAATTGTTTGATTAGAAATAACTTTTCATAAAATTTGATATTAATTGTATTAAAGAAATGTAATTAAGAGAAATTATAGATAACTGTTTGCGATGAATAAAAGCCTACTAAAAATGCTAATAACCGGTCTGATGTGCTTTCTGACAGTTATTGTGAAATGGTGCATAGAAATTCTTTTAAAACGATTTGTTAGATATCACATCATCAATATCACACACACAAATTTTCTATTCTCAAATTTTCTTTGATATAACTGTTGTAAAGTTGATTGGTAGATACTTTGCATTGGTATGCTCCAATGAAGCTTGTATGTAATAAATGGAAAATTGTGTAATATTTTAAACATCCTTTTACAAGAATAACTTTGAACCTGCATTTGTTGACGCTTCCAATTACTAATTACCTGAAGACATTTGGGCTTAAAAGTAAATATTTTGCATATACTTCTGGTCTGAGTTTCCGTATCGCTAATTTTCAAAATGTACACGTTATAATGTAATAAAGGATTCATTTAATTTTTTGCATAGCTGGCACAACTCTTATAACATGACCATGTAAGAATAAGAGTTGGTCATTTACACATTCCCTTCGTAACTGAAATAATGGGAAATGTATAGACTAAGACAAAAGCCTTATGTATAAAATCCTAATTAAGACCTCTTCTCTTTTAACTGGAAAATTTCTAGAATTTGAGAAGTATAAGGGAAATTACAGACAAATTTATGTTGGGTTAAATGTTTACATGAAATCTCAAAAATACAATGCCTTAATAATACCGAAATGTATCAAATACATCCGAAACATAAAACTAAATTGAATGAGTAAGCAAAAAATGTGGACAGAAATGTATACTTTATAAGCTATTGTCACTTCTTTCGCCAAATGTAGGCCTTAAGAACACGAAATGAACTATAACGACGCCAAGCGGCGGATCCTTCAACTAAAAAGGAAATTTAAATAAAACGTGAAAGGTGAGGAAAAAAAAATTATTCCATTACAAGGAGAGGAAGTTTGACAGACCTTAGTGATACGTGCAATGAATTAAATACATTAAAAATTAATCAATAAAGATTTGTCATATTTTTGCCCCGACTGCAATAATTTTAATTTCAATTTTATTGCATTAAAATAACGAGTAACATTCTCTTTAGAGATCGATTATTTTCTATATATATTTTTAAAATTTCAAATTTTAAACTATTTTGAAAAAGATTTTATGTATTCTCAGGAAAAATATTGAAATGGGGTTATTATATTACTGTACGTTATCACAATTGTAAATGATAAATCGTATTTGTGTATTCTTTAGAGGTGGCTGCGGTAGCCTAGTGGCCATGGTTGAGAACTCATGGCCGCCGTTTATTTCGTCGAGTCGTGGTCTCGAACCCTGATACCCCTCAAGACTTGCCATGTAGCAGGGGCTGATCCACATTAAATCCGTCGTCGTGTCTCAAAGTCCTCCCGTTGACGTGGTGTTAAGGTTTGGAGAGGAAGGTGCTAGCTCAGGTGTCGTCCTCTTTACTTGACTGAGGTTCAAAATTACGAGGTCCGATACAAATAGTCTTCGTGTTGCTTCTCTGAATATGTCATGTTAATAATAAACAATCCCGATTATTTAACCATTAGGGAGTTATTACTTCATTATTAAGTCCAACTTAGCCACAAATCTCCCATTTTAATTCTTAGACTTTTGAAGAAAAAAAACTAACATAACTTATATGTTTTTTTTTCATTGAAATATAAGAACTCATTTTTCTTAATTAAATATATCTATATGATTTTTAACTTCGTGTTCTTTCACTTAATCGGTGAAAGATGCTTTTAAACCATCGTGCAAATATGAAAATATTCGTATTCAATGAGTGCTTCACTTGAACGATGAATGAATGGGTAAATTAAAAAGAAAATAAATGAAATAAAATAATTAAAAATAAATTAAAAAACTTAAGAGATGCACGAAAGGGCAAATTAAAAAGAAAATAAATTAAGTAAAGTAATTAAAGTAAAAATCAAGAATAATCAAAAATCTTAAGGAATTGAAATTTAAAAGAATGAAAACAAAACAAAATATTAAAAATAAATGTGCTTAAAATAGAGATAACAAATATTTTAATAAATAAAGAAAGAGTTCAAGAATAAAAGCAGATGAAAGACGAATGCAAGAAATTCGTAAAACTTTCAAAGCGAAGCTTTTTCGAAGAAGCAAGATACGAAATATGTTTTGCATTTCAAGATGGCAAATGATTTAAAAATAAAAAAAAATTATTAAACAATACATGGAGATTATAAAGATAAAATAAATTAGCATGACTAAAAATAAGTTAATAAAATAGTAAATGAAGACGAATTTAAGATACTTAAGAAATTTTCAAACATAAGCTTTTGCGATTCAGTAAGATAAAGAAGTACATTTGATACATCTAAAAACGCAACAAAAAGTCTGCGAAATTCTTGTTACCAGTAAAACGCGGAGTTTCCACTTCATAACAAAAAGCGATTCTAGGTATTCAGTAGCATATTCTTAGCTTATCTATACCACCTACGTATATATGTTTGACATTTTAAGTTTTCAAGCACCATAAGTAAATATAAAAAAATACAAAACGTTGAAAAATAGGTTAATGCCAAAAAAAAATATATTCTTAAGATGATACATTTTTTGTATTCATACCTGTGTTCTCTTTATTTGCTCCTACGCGCATATTTTTGAATGCAGTATTGAAATGAAATCTTTATATAGCATAAAATACTTTAAAAAACTGTGTACGTTGCATAAAAATAGTAAGATTGATTCTTGGAAAGCAATGGAATGTATTTGTTTTGAAATTTCTAAGGAAAACAATTTTTGAATAAGTAGAAATACAACCTTTTTATCTAAGAAAACGATGTAAATAAACATTTCAGGATTTGGTTTTTCATGTTTTTCAAAAGACCTATATTTTATTAACATAAGATATACATAAAATTAATGTGAACGAAGTATTCTCTTATAATAATTGAAACACTTTTTTTTCGGTAATATTTACTACTGACACAAACACCTCTTTTCAAATCGAAAAATGTATGAAAAAACTCTAGAGGGTATTACAAAGTCTTAATTATTTTTAAGAAATAATCGAGATATCTGATTGAAATTTATTCTACATTTTAATTTATTTTTATGTACATAGTATTGCAAATTACTGCTATTCATATTAATTTGACTGATTTTATGAAGCAGTAGATTGAAGTAATTTGCAGTTTGTAGTAGATAGGTTTCAATTTATTGAGCTCTACGATTGCGGTCTTCGAAAGGTCAAAAGATAAAGAAAGACATAGAGATATGTAAAGTATTACACTAGATGGTGACTACAAATATATATATATATATATATATATATATATATATATGTGTGTGTGTGTGTGTGTGTGTGTGTGTGTGTGTGTATTGATTTAACTTTAATTTGCAACAGTTTCACTGAATAGCAATTTAATTTCCTAATTTTTCCCATTCTTTCGCTTAAAAGAGAATCTTTTATTCTTATTTCCTCACATCTTTCCTTTTTTTACATTTAGTTTATGAAATAACGCACTCTTAAAACCTGTAAAGTCAGCTTTTTCCACTGATTCAGAGTTGTAAGGATAACTTCTACTGGAATTTCTGCCTGCAGCTAATCCTTAAGAATTCCTTACTCTCTACTAAACCTGCAGCTAGTCCCTAAGAATCCCTGCACTTATACCACGTGATCTAAGGGGGAAGTCCCTTGTATATAAAGAAATGCAAGAAAAAAAATCTCTCTTTTCACTTCCGCCGTGCAAGCCGATACTGCGCTGCTTTGTTAAAACAAGAATGTAAGATTGCTTTTCCGCTCTCTTCTGCGCTCTCGAAATGGTGGAGTTGTATCTCCAGCTGTAAGGCTATGGTCTCTCTTCTCTCAACAAAAATGAAATAAAAACAGCAGTTAAACCTCAACTTCACCTCGGCTTGTTTTATTTAATTCTAAATCATTATATATATATATATATATATATATATATTAGGGATATAAAGAAAGAGAAGACTTCAGAATAGGGTACCAGAGAATGCGAGGGAATTGCGGAATACTATATCTAGACGCCCCGTTTTTGTGATACATATTTTTTCAAACTATTCGTAGATCTAAGGTTTTGTTTCTGCCTGTTAATGATGGTTTGATCATTCTATAGATTAATAAAAGTAATATTTCATAAAATTTTATTTCTTTCTTAGTTATATATGGAGTTGATTTTTGAGATGTATTTGCATTTAGGTACTATTTTAAAGAAAATTATTACTCAATATGGCTCTAAATTTAATATGCTTCTATAAAGGTTACTTATTCATATGGTGAACAGAAAATATTTTTTCTCTAAGAAATAGATACGCATTAAGAGATAATTTATTTTACAGAAAAAAAAAGGTAAAATTATTAAAGTATCCTAAATTACAATATTTTGTAATTTTTCATTGAAAGTATATAGTAATATCATTAAAAAAGCTGGTTCACTATATTTTGTGTATTGTTTTCTATATGAGGAGTAACAAAAATATTGTATACTTTTATGGGCAGTTCTTATTAAAAATGGTACCAAATGCAAAAATATCTGAAAAATCATACCCATATTCTACTGAAAGGGGAAAAAAAACTTTTTCTCTAAAAAAAATCTATTATAGCTCCATAAAATGTTTATAAAATATCATTATTAGCTCCGAAGAAATTTTTTAAAATGTAAATGTTATAAAAAGAAAGAGTTTTAAATAAGGTATATTATTTTATCCCACGTTTCCTGGTACCTTTATGAATAGTAAGTAAAAATTAAGTTTCTATATAGAGCGATCATATTAGTAATAATTAAAAATTTACGATATCTTAGGATAATAATTAAAATGATACGATTCGGTGAATTACTTCAATTTCAGCTTCCTAAAATCACATATATCATATATACAAGGATCTCTTAATTTGCGGGATAAATTTTGTCGTGGTATATCGGTTAATTTTGTAATAATTAAACACACCTTCAATATCCTTGCGTTTCATTAGAAACAAAAGTTTATTTTATACGATCACTATACATATTTATAAGTAAGGCATTTAAAATATAATTTGCATTTACAAAAGGAGTGTATCAACTATATTTATTAAAATACAAAAATGTAGCTTAGAGTAAACTTATTAAGAGTAATTCAAATCAAGATCCATTTTTTTAAATTTTATTTAACTTTATTTTTAATTAACTATTTATTTATTTGAGATTTATTAAATAATCCCCATTTAATTTTTCATTTGTACTTCATAAACTGATGCACTTTGTTGTTCGCTTATTGAATAACATGACTAGAATTTTCTAACATTACTGTATTAAAAACCAACGAAATACTTATATGATTTTATTTTATTAATAATTTGATTCATTAAATAAATATTATTCAATTAAGTGTTCTTCTGATGATTTGGAATGTAATACATGTAACATTTTTATCATGTGTAATTATATTGCTTGTATTGTAATTGAAACCAATTTAAAATGTATTTTAGGTTAACCTTATCTTTTTGTGCAACATCATCAGAGTTCTAGTCACTAAACTTCGAGCAACGCATTCCAACGAACCTAGTCAGTACAGGTAAGCAAATGTATTTATTCTGGTGTCGCTGTATCGATTGAGTCTCTTTATTGGGTACCTCTCTAAAGTTTAAAACTGTTAATTGGCTATAACGGAGTTGAAAAATGAAAAATATTAACATTTTCCTGTTTAAGTTTACGGGGAGGGGGGGTGCATGTTGAATCTATCAGAACTCAAAGTCTTCAAATTGGGAAGATGTGAAAATTTGGCTGCCAGCGCAGACCTCATTCTCTTTATTTTACCGTGGTTCAAAATGATGGGATCCATTGCTAACAGCCCTCGTGTTGCTTCTAAAGAGACGCTTGTAAACAATCAATCAATCGTTCGGCATGATTTCGAATCTCGAGGATGAAGTATTATTTAGGGTGACGTAGTTGGCATTGAGCTGAAATTTACAATTATGGGGTTCGTCATACATTCAATATGTTTTGTTTCAGTCCCACTTAAATATTCAGGCGTCTATTGGATTAAAAGTATATATTTTCTATCACTGATAGAAAGAGTAATAATTGATTTCTAATAAGTGTGGAATATTGTAACCAAAAAATACATAATTTCCTGAAATGACCATTTACTTTACCTGATTTATTAATTTTATCATTGGTTAGCAGCTTAATGATTTTAACGAACATAGTGATCATTAAAAGTTATCGTTAATCGTTCGTTATGATCGTTAAAGAACATAGTTTGATCAATTTTTAAAATAACAGATAAATGATTTTTTCTTAATTTTTTTAAAAATCTTAGTAACTATGGGAACATTACTTATATACTCTAAAAATGTTTTTCATTAACTCTATAACACGATTAATTCCAATTTCGTTTAAATTATTTGAGTGTTTTTATTAAACGAAAATATTTTTTTGATAATGCTTGGAGGTATTTTATGTAGAAAAATATTTTCCTTTAGCCGAAAAAATTCAGTTGCCATTTTTTAAAGTGTTTATAACTAAAATTGTAAAGTAAACTGTGGATGTCAAAATAATTAATATATTCATTTAATTAATATTTTATTAAAAATAGGAATAAAAAAGACTGAATATTTTAAATGTTTGCTTCATTTTTGTCCTATTGATTTTATTATAGTATTTCATAATTATTTGTTGTTGAGTTTCTACTCTTTCAGCATTTTTTCTCATTTCCTTCCAGAAAACTAATTTGCGAAGCGAAAATTGCTTTGCATAAATAGTGAAGAAACATCATTTTCTTCCCAGCGGTGCACTTCATTTTTTAATTTAACGCATATGTTAATGCGAATTCTTAGAGCCGCATAGCCCATTTTCTTCATATATGAGCCATTGTTTCTTATGAGGGCATTTTGTCCGAGTCGAAACGCAAATTCGAGTTCTAATTCTAGCTACTATAAGTCATGCAATATGATCGAGTGCTGATTCTGAACATAATCAGCCATTCACCATCATTTCGAGTCTTGATTCCAGTTCAGAATACTTCTTAACTATGATTTCGAGTCCTGATTCCAAATATGATTATTCATACAGTATGA
>BMAW01010338.1:0-12055 GCA_019974015.1 Nephila pilipes
TTTTTTTTGTTTGTTTGTTCTCCATTTAACTTCCCTGCCCATTGAAATTCAATCGTTTCAATTTATTTTTTTTATTCTTATCTTTTCTTTTCAGTTATTTCTGCGTTGTGTCATTTTTAAATAAACTGTGTAATATTCTTGAAAAACAGTTCTGGTCAGTGCAAAGAGCCGTGTTGCATGCCTTACAAATTATAGTGGTTCTTCTTTGTAAATTCTTTTTAGCACAACATACGCATCGTCTTTTTTTCTTTTCGTCAATGGACCAATGAGAAAATTTTGTATCCTTTGTTTTCAATTTTTGTAGCACTGAAGGCTCTTTAATTTTATGAGTTATATTTCCTATCAAAGATGTTATTAAATTCATTCTAAATTCTTTTTAACTGAAATTTGACGAAGTTTGATTTGACTTAAATATCAGAAACGCATTTAAAACAGCAATATTCTTGCTGGCATTTATAATTGCTGGTATGAACTTTTAACCCGACTTTTCCCAAAAATGGTAATACATTTTACTTTTCCGATCTATTGACTTCCATGAAAATAAGCTCTTTCTGCTTTCTCAACAAAATTCCCTGATGTATCCAAATCAACCACATTATCTCCCAAAATGGTGTTTTCTAATTTTTCGCATTCTGAATCACTATCATCAAAATTTTCTTCATCTAAATTCTTCATAACAATTTCAATCTCTATTTACGTGAGATATTTCTGAGGCATTCTTAAAAATTTAAGAAGCAAACCCGAAAGAAAAATTCTTCTAATATGGACAGCGTAAAATTATCGAATGGAGAATATCTTTAGCCTTGTAAGTTGTTCCGAAACATCGCCAACCATATGAAATACTCACGCAAATGATAATATTGGCGAAAAAGTTCCCCACCCAATTACGGACAAAGCGACACCGAGTGACAAAGGCATCGGAGAACTTCTGAGAAAAAAGGGGTAAGGAATATGTTCTCAATCGTTTGGTACGCATCTGTACCGAAGCCGAAGTCAAGGGACAAAATTGTTATGGTACAGCATGTGTACCACCGAAGGGAAAAGGTTACAGGGGTATAAAACTTAAAAATTTTTATAAGAAGAACGTTAACTATACATAATTCAGTAAGATAATTAATAATAATTATCGTTAGTGGTAGGAACGTGTTTATTTAACTTTGTGTTGTAAAATAGTGACAACAATGACATACGAGTGTACCACGCGCAAATGCAAATAACACATGCGAGTGAGTCATCAACGACGCGCATAACGGTCATTTTGCTTTATCTATGATTAATTTGGTGGGCATTGGTGTTTCAACACACTGTGGAGTTTTTAACTGTTCTCACTAGGAATATCATCCAGGAAATCATTGAATATTTATTTAGTTATAGTAATTATTCTATAGTATATTTAGAAAAATAGACATTATTATGAAAAAAAAATTGTCATTGTGTATTAAATACATGATGAAAAATTGTAAAATGTCAAATATAATGTATTTGACCGTGACACTCCTGTATCTGGCTCATGACACACCAGTGTGCCACGGCACACCGGTTGCGGAGCACTGCTTTAGAGGAAGCTTAGATTTTCGATTCTCCGTATAAAATTAGAGAGTTATTTGCGATTATGATAGTTTTTTGTCAAGTAGGAGATACTATAAAGTTATGGGGAAAATACTGGGAAAGTTTGTTAGAAGATATTCGAAGGCGAAAGGAGAGAGAGAATAGAAATATTGAGCCGGTCGTTGATATTGTTCACAATCTATGTCTTATCCTTCTAGAAGACATTGTTACATCAATGTCAGGTAATTCATTGTAACACTTTGGGCTCCTAGAGCCCATAAGAAAGCAAAGCATCGTTAATAACAACTGTAAGTATATGAGTGAATTGGCTTACGATATACTTCGGTTGATCCAAGTAGTCTCTGTAGGTTTTCGAAATTTAATCATGATCAAAAGAACGTTTATGATGATGTCTTGAACAGTGTTCATTCTCATTCCGGGCAGTTATTCTTTCTCGATGTTCCTGGTGGAACTGGGAAGGCATTCTTGATAAACCTTCTTCTTGCTAAAGTTAGGAGTGTAGAAAATATCGCTATCTTTGTAGCTTCGTCAGGGATTGCGGCAACGTTGATTGATTTAGACAAAACGGCGCACTCGGCTTTCAAACTACCTCTCGATTTGAATCGTTCTGATAATACTATATGTAATATATTCAAACAAAGTGACATAGCACACGTACTCAGTGAAACAAAAATTATAGTATGGGATGAATGTACTATGGCCCACAAGAAAGGAATTGAAGCTCTCAACCGGACACTACAAGACATCAGAGGAAGTAATAGACTAATGGATGTTTTTACTGTTCCTTTAGCTGGTGACTTTAGACAAACTTTACCTGTCGTACCACGAGGGACACGCGCAGATGAAATTAAAGCCTGCTTGAAATCTTCAATTTTACGGCCTCATATAAAAGTCTTATCCTTGAAAGTTAAAATGAGGGTCTCTCTTCAAAACGACATGAGAGCGAAAGAATTTTCCGAATTATTGATTGACATAGGTCACGGAAATATTACAGAGCAAGAAGGAAAAATAACTATTTCGAGTAACCTATGTGACACTGTGGGAGATTTGATGACTTTCAATGATAGAATATACGGAAATATTGAAAATGGCACATTAGATAGCTTATCGTTGTTGAAAGAAAGAGCAATTTTGACTCCAACAAATGAATCAGCAGATAAAATTAACGATTTTAACTTATAGAAACTGACAACTGAACAGATAAAGTATGAGTCTATAGATACAGTCATAGAGATAGAAGATACTGTCCACTATTCTGTGGAGTTTCTGCACACACTCATTCCAACAGGCATACCGCCTCATATTCTTTATCTAAAGATTGGTACACCAATAATGTTGTAGCTTAATTTATATCCTCCTAAATTATGTAACGGCACCAGACTCAAAGTGAAAACTCTAAGAAAAAACGTTATAGAAGCGAATATTTTTACAGGAATGTATGAGGGTGAAAATGTATTCATTTCAAGAATACCATTAATTCCATCAGATTATCATTTTGAATTTAAGCGTTTGCAGTTTCCAGTTAGACTTTGCTTTGAGATGACTATCAATAAAGCACAAGGGCAGAGTTTAAAATTAGCTGGTGTAGATTTACAAAGTGACTGTTTTTCCCATGGTCAATTTTATGTGGCATGTTCAAGAGTTAGTTCACGCGAAAATCTAATCATCCTTCAACCAGAAAAACGAACAAAGAATGTTGTCTACATAAAAGTTTTGGAAATGTAGGCATATTATTTCATATTTTTCTTATATTTAACTATTTCTAAAATTAGAATAAGATAAAATAATAATGAATATAATAATTGAGATTAATAAATTGATATAATAAGGAATAAAAATGTAGTTGTCATTCTCAAAAATTGCCATGCATACAAAATAAAGACAATAGAAATGTAATGCACAAAAAAAATTGATTCAATATGTTTAAAAAATATATAAAGATGTATTTTTATTTTTATGTTGTCAATTTTTACATGGTTTAGGCCTGCTACGGACCCGCCATATAGAATAATGGGAACGCATCGCACTATTCAGTACCTCATGGGCGATGCGGAATTTTGTTTAACGACAGATTTACTGACTAAATTACATTTTCATTGATAAACTATTAACAATTAAATACTTTTCTCATATATTTGAATGTCGTGGATAACCATTATTACAGACAATCAATTTCTTAAAATTTTAAATTCAGATTATAATTATCTTTTAAGAATCGAAAACTTTCTTGATATTTTACGTATAGGTTCCAAAATATAATATTATCGTCTGCCCAGCGGAGCGGGTATCAGCTATTATATATATATGGGGTGACTTTTTACAAATTTTTTGATTTTTCTCATATATTTGAATGTCGATGATAACCATTATTACAGACAATTTCTTAAGATTTTAAATTTAGATTACCATTAAAGTCTTAAAAATTGAAAATTTTCTTGATATCTTACGTAAATGTTCCAAAATATTATATTATCGTCTATCCAGCGAAGCGGGCGGGTATCAGCTAGTTATTGTATAAAAACTTAAATATAAGATATAGGAAATCTTATTACAATACATTTTGATATATATACATATATATATGAAGGATTATTCAAAATGATTCATCCGATATCAGAATTCTTTATTATTAAAAAATAAATATCATAGATTGATTACGTGGTTGTTTTATTGAATGAAAAGTAGAGGACCATTGCTGTGTGTTTCTCGTAAAGCTATTTAAAGAAAAATTTTTAGAAGATGTCATGGAGCTATTTCGAATTTGGATCAGTCGCAGTGGACAAGATGACATGATGACACAGATGGCCATCTAAGTCATTTGACACGGCCCCATGTGATTTCTTCCTTTAGGGGTTTGTAAAAGATAAAGTGTATGCATCAACATAACTCACAAATTTATTTGAATCGCAGTAACGTATTTCGGCAGCTATGTAATCAATTAGCACTGACGCTTCACAGCGTGGATGGTAGTAACTGACGCATTTGTTATATTATTCGTGAACATATGAGTTTCGAGACACTTGTAAATGTAACTATTATCGTATTATTTCAAACGTCACTTATCATTCTTGATATATATATATTCACATATATCAATAATATATTATATATTATATATATATATATTATTATATATATTACGCTGCTATTACATTCTCATAATTATATATATATAAACAGCATATATATACATATACATACATACGCTTCCTCAATTATATATATATAAATATATATATATATATATATACGTTATTGCATTCTCACTATATATATATAAATATATATATATATATATACACATACATACATTTCACTATATATATATAAATATATATATATATATACATACATTTCACTATATATATATAAATATATATACATACATTTCCCTATATATATAAATATATATATACATTAATATATATATACATTAATATATATATACATTTCCTTATATATATATATAAATATATATATACATTTCCTTATATATATATATATATTCATTTACACATTTCACTATATAAATTATATATGGGTGGTATAATTATGCACGTGCTTGCTTTTGAAACTGAAATATTAAATTTAAAATTTACTATATATTTATATAAATGAGTGAAGCCACGCATGTGTTAGAATATGCATTTAAATTTTTCTTAATTATATTGGTATAAAATAAAGTATTTAATTTAAAAAAATAAATTTTCGTTTTTCCTATATATATCTTTTAAATGTTAATTGCTAATTTTTTCTTATATGTGAGACTAATTTGTCGTTCAACTTAATTAAAAAGTGGGCTCATATTTAAAAAAAAATATACATAAAATTTTTTTCTTTGCCTCAAATAACATGTGATCGTCATGAATTTTGATTTAAAATTTCCTCCATATGTATATTGATCGATTAACTGTTGATTGACATTTCACTAAGATACAACAGGAGAGCTATTTGCGACTCTCCTCGTTTCTTTTAGCTAAAGTCAACGGACAAGGATGACACCTATGCAAACATCATTCTCTCGAAACTTCTAAATCACGCCTTTCGAGGATTTGATGCTTGGACAGATTTAACAACTCCTCTCCCCGTAACATTTCTAGCACAAGTGGAATCAGAACTCAAATCGATGACTCGACGGAACCACAAATTTTCGAACTTTATAACTGCTTACCATAGTCCATTTGTATGTAGAACTGAGCACTGTGACTAATATGTATATATATATGCGTGTGCGTTAACGCACACACACACATGATTGAAAAATACTTAGTTAAAATTAATTAAATAATTGAAATATACACTGGTGCTCAAAATTAAGAGAATTTGCATATTTTGTCAAGCTTCATGAAAAAAATTGGAACGAAATGTAAAAATACTACTTTGAAATAAAAATGCAAATCTTGTATGTCGAATACGCAAGTGAAAATGTGGGGGGGGGCGAAGCTAGTAGAAAAACAGGATTTATAAGCAAGCGAGCCAAAATCCGCATTTCACTCACTGGCACATTTCGCCTAATTTCTTGGTGTTTTTCTGCAGCAATCGCTTAAATTTAAATTCAAATATTAAAACAGAGTAACCGCCAATACTTAGATGACGGAATAAGGTGGAGAATTGAAAGTAGGCTAGAAGCAGGAAAGTCTCAAATCTAGATTTGCAGAGAATTCGATTTAACGCCCAGCGTTGTGTCTAACCTATGGAAATATTTTCAGGATATTGGATCCATCTGGAGAAAGTCTGGGCCAGGTCGTCCAAGATTCCCGACTGCCAAAAAAGATCGCCATTTTTCCATTATAGCGAGGAGTAACAGCTTCTCAGGTCTCTCATGAGTTGTATGCTGCGTCAGAAATTCGAGTTTCAAGGGTGACTGTTTCTAGAAGACTTCATGAGAGAGAGCTGTTTGCAAGAAGTCCTGTTGTTTGTGTTCTAATCAGTTCTGCGAACAGAAGAATCTGCTGAAAATAGTGAAGAGCTCATAGAGAGATGCTCATGCAGAATTTAATCAATGGGTAACCGTTCTCTTCACTGATGTCCCTGTTCAGCCTTACCAGTGATTTTCGCCATACTTTCATATAAAGAGCATCAGGGACCCACTACCTGCCATCCAATGTCTGAGAAGTCGACGATTTTGGAAACGGAGGCTTGATAGTCTGGGTAGACATCATGTTTGATGATCCCTCCATATGTTTGAAAGATACACTGTGGCTACTGAAAGGTAGATGAATGAGGTCTAGGAGCCCTATGTTTGCCTGTTCAGGGTGCAGTTGTTCCTGATTTCCTTTAAAGGGATGACAACGTGAAGGCACATACAACTCATCTGATCAACGATTTTCTGGAAAGTGAGGATATTTGCGAGATGGAATGGCCCACCAGAACCCCAGAGAACAATCCTATAGAGCATGACTAGAGCGCTCAGAGGAGTGCAATTGAAATTCTCAACTTTACTCCAAGAACCATCCAAGGTCTGTAAACATCGTTCCTGAACGGGTGGGACCAATTGCCACATATACTCATAATTTCCTTTATTTCTAGCATAAAATCACGAAGAGACGTGGCCATTCACCCTATTAACATATTTTTTGTTCTATTCTGTAACTGCTATTTCTTACCTTGCGACCAATGAGTGTTACGCACGATTACGCGTGTGTATTATAACTGCTTAGTGGTTAATTTTAATAATATATCAACCATATGCAAAAGCCAAACTTCATTAAAATCTGTCCAGTAGTTCTAAAAATAAATAATCACATCCCTTAATTATTCAATAGGGATCTAATTTTCCGTGTGGTAACCAAGTGTGAAAGAATAGTTTCATTGTAGCTCATGCGTGAAGCAAGTGGTCGAAGCAGCCTAGTGGTAATGGTTTTGGATTCGTGGCCGGGTGGTTTTCATTCAATCGCGGGTTCGATCCTTGACCCTCAAGCACACGCCGTATAGCCGGGCTTGATGTGCCGGGCCGTATAGCCGGGCAAGTTAAATCTAACGGCTCCCAAAGTCCTTCCGTGGCGGGGTGTGGAAGTTAGGAGAGGGGGTGCCATCTCAGATGTCGTCCCCGTCACTTGACCGAGATTCAAAATTACGAGGTCCGTTGGTGATAGCCCTCGTGTTACTTCTATTACGACGCTAATTTTAACTAAACTAAACTAAAAAAAACTAATACGTGCGTGAAACAAGAGGTAACAAATAAAGTACACTGAATCTAGAGGTATAACCGGGGATACTGCTCCTGCAGATTATATCAAGGGACCTCAGGGGCTTGCCGTATTTAGGTAGGTGCGTGCATTATAACTCCAGGAACCCTAGTGAAAATATTCTTCTTCACCGGGTTAATTTTCTCTGGTAAACACAGGTGAAGCACCCTCGGGATACTCTAATTATTCTTCTTTGAATTGACTCTCCTTTTTCTGTGCAACCGATTTCTCTCTCTTTAATTTTTTCAAACGTCTGGCTCACAGATTTAGCTTGTTTTGCTCAGCAGGGTCACATCTGGATCATGCGCAGTTAAAGTTTACTATCACTCATGCGCACTACGCCCTGTGCATGTGTTGTACGAAGATGATCTTGAATAGTAGTTTCCTATACAGATTGCAACTAGTCACTCACTAGTAATGTAGCCTTGATCCTATACACTAGTACTTTCTCTAGATTTCACCGATTTCCATTGAGAAACATTTACTGTTTCGATATAGAACTACACAGGGTTCTTCACGAGATTGTTCCAGATATATTCGGACTGTATCTCTGCTGACAAAAATATGGCTTGTGGTATGTACAGAAGTTTTATGGACTTAATGATTTAAAGCTGAACAATTTTGTAAGGTTTCCATACTACTTTTAACAGTTGCACAAACCATCGGACTGTAATACTTGATGCGAAGTGTGAAAATTTTCTACAGGCTATATCGCGAGTGTATAGAGGACTTAAACCCACTACTTGACTGAAACTGCGGCGGTTGCAAGTTCGTGATCAAGACAACTTTACTACCACTGTATATCCGTGGATAAAATAGGTACTTATGTATATATATATATATATATATATATATATATATATATATACATGAAAATAGTAATTCAATAATAGAATTAAATAAGCAAAAATAATTTAGCAAAATTAGTAAAGAAACAAGTATTAAAACTTTTGAACATTAATTCAAATTAAAAAAACGAATATAAGTAGTTTTTTATACAATATAAATAGTGTAAAAAAAATAATAAAATTATTTTATTAACTAAAGCCTCAGAAAAAGTGTTCAACAAAACTTTTAAGAAAGATCATTATGACTAAAAAGTAAAGTAGCTAATAAATACTGGCAAGAAGATAAATAATACTGCACAAAAAGTACAAACTAAAGCATGGAAAACAAAGAAAGAAAAAAAAAAAAAAAAAGGAAAAAACGTCGTTGATAATTGCAAAAATGTAAAGAAAATCATTAAGAAATTATTTTCCATAGCTCCAGATCAATAGAAAAGGAAAGATTACTCAACGAAATATTTATGTAAAATAATTATAATTAAAACGAAAACTAAATGAAAAAGTAATGGTAAGAAAATAAATAATACTTCGTAAAAGTTAAAGACTTAAGTATGAAAAACATCGAAAGAAAAAGAGAAAAAAAAAATTCCATAAAGAAAATAAAGTATAAAGTATTTCAATTTTGTATCTAACTTTTAACCAAAGTATAGCTTAAACAACGTCTTAAAAGCTGCAAACAATTCCTGCAGAAAACTATTATATATAAAAATAGAAATTATCCATGAAATCAAAAGAACTCATTATAAACCATTAAACTTTTGATACTCATAATTAATATTTTCAAAATTTGATTCGAAAAATACATCAATATGAGAAAAAGCATAAAATATTAGACAAAATTTAAATCGATCGGATATAAGAGACGCGACTTATGTTTCCAATAAATAGGGTAAATTATAAATATTTCAAAACTATTCCAAAATTAAACTTAGAGATTTGGTATTTTAAAACTTAATTTTCTGTTTTCTTTAAAGGAAAAATTAATACACTCAAAAATTTCAAATTAAAAGGGTTATAAAAATAAATCAGAACAAATTAAACCCAATAACCAAACATTTTCATATGGAACAAAACTACTAGGATAAAAATGAAATTTTGTATATATATGTATATATATATATTGGCACAGTGTCTTAAAATTTAAACTAAATTACAATAACTCAAACTAAAATTTATTGTTTGTATAAAATTATTTCTGGGATTAATTTAATATTTCAAAAATATCTGTTATGAATAGTTCAAATGAAATTAAATGTAAATCGTAAAACAAAATTTGAATAGTTGATTATCTGAGCAGAAAATATAACGGAAAAAATTTAAGCATAACTGATATAGTGAGGAAAATAAGGTTTTTAATTATATATAAAACCTAATATGTTTTTTGAAAATTTTTGGAATTTATAAGCACTGAAAATTTAACGTTGTTATGAAATAGTTAAGGAAAATATCAAAAGTTTTCCCTTTTCCTTTGTTCAAATTTAACAATTTATAATTATTTAAATTTCATTATATTTTTTTTTCACACTCCATCTCTAATGAAACAAAATAAGATAAAAGTTAAAAATATTGCAAACTACTAATTGTCTTGTTGTAAGACAAACTTCTTTAAAAAGATGTTGAAAATTTTCTTACTGTTCTTATTGTTATCATTGAAATCCTTAAATAGAATTGAAGAGACCGAAAACGCTATCTATCTTCTCCGTCACCTGTTGAACGAATACCCGATGCATACGGAAGAGTTAAAAATACGTTCCAACGCATTTCTGAACAACAAAGCGCCTGACGCTCCCTCTACTGGGAGAGAAAATGTTTTCTTTCAGGCGAAATACTTGAGAACGACAATGGTCATATTTAAAATAAAAGCTAATTTGTTTTCTATTTATTAGACACCAAAGGGGCTATTATTTTCGATATCTTATAAATGTAGTACGTGACCACTTTTTCAAAAATGTATCTTGTTTTTGCGTATATTTTTTTAACGAACGTAATTTTCAAAAAATACGTCATAGTAAGTTTCGGCTGATTTTTTTATTGGATTGAAATAAAATATATGCCATATATGTCTGATACCTGCTTTCTCCATTAATTAACTCATTTAAATAATATGTCATAATAAATTTCCCCCAATTTTTTTTATTGGATTGATGTGAAACAAACATAGAAATTAAGTATTTTGTTTACTTATCGATTTATGAATCACCGTTAATTCTATGTAAGCTGGGATCAAGGTATGACTGAAAATAAATAACATTATTTAGAATTTTAAACTGTAAGGCAAACTTTTTTTTTTTTTGCCTCATGATTTTCAAATTACATCTTTTCAGTTTCGCCTCCATTTGGAATGTTTTGAGATCAAATGATTTTATTATTAATTATTCTATTATTGACCAGCTAAGGGGATATTGTTTTAGGTGGTCACTTAGGCATACCAGATCACTTTTCAATTTTTTTTTTTTTTTTATCTTTTCTGCAATTTTAAATACATTTATCTTAAATATATTAAATTTAATAATTTATCTTTTATTTAAATTTTAATTACATTTAGCATATATTTAAATTAATAACTTATCAATTATTTTAATTTTAATTACATTTAGGTGATATAATATTCAAATTAATAATTTATCGTCTGTTTTTATTTTCATTACATTTATTTTAAATTTATTCAATACAATGATGTATCGTTTCCGTTATTTTTAATATCGGAAAGATTTACTATTGACCTTTTCTCTATATTTTATCGTTTACTTTAATTTTTATATTTAATTGTGTAATTTAATAATAATAATTTAAAAAAAGCCCACCTTGGGTGGATAATTTTTTAATTTTTTATCGCTATTTTTCATTGGTATAAGATTTTTCTTATTCAATATTTGTTAATTCTCTTTTTAACCATCACAAAAACATTGAAGTTGTAAAATGATGACAGCACATTTTAATTAGCATCTCATCGGGCTTAAAAGAAACCGTTCTATTTTGATTCGTTCAGTGATGCGCTTCAATTTTTAGGCGTAATTCTCCAGCAATGAGGAATTGAGTTTACTTTGAATTTTTCCTTATAACCCAGTGCTTTAAATAGTTTCAGTACAGAGCAAAAGTTAAAATAAAATAAGACTTAAATTTACTTTAGTTATTTTTGATATTAAAAGTTTAGTGAAATCTTGTGGAAATTCTATTAAGAATTTGCGTTTTGCATTGATTTCTCTCTCTCTGATTCTGAGCAAACGGGTAGAAAATAAAGCATAATTGGAAGAGTTAAATTTGTTTTCTTTGCTCGCAATCGGTTGTCTTAAGACATATCGAAATCTACGCGGTAGCTGAGTGGTAATTAATAGTTGCGAGCTTATTCCATACATTGTTTCCATTGAGTCGTGGGTTCAAGTCCCGATTCCTCTAAAGTTTTTGTCTTGACGTGGGGATGCAACATTTTGAATCGGTGGCTATAACTCGAAA
>BMAW01010339.1:0-20046 GCA_019974015.1 Nephila pilipes
CGCTACACTGCGGGTCTTTATTGGCATCAGGACGTGAAACCATGACTCAAAGAAAACAACGCCGTCTGTTAGTTTGCGACCATGTCCACCAGGGTACCACGGCCACAAATTAAATGCAAAATAAATTAATGATGAATTAAATACAAAATAAAGGATATGAGAGAAGTATCCAATAATATAGGGAAATATAAATATCGTGTATGAAAAGTAACGAAAATTGATTCATAAGATTTTGAATGATTAAAATATTTTAATTATAATTATGCACATGTGTGTAGACAACATGAATCTCTGACAAAGCATTTCTCTCATTTTTATTCTGGCAGTTACAAAATTAAATTCAGACATGGAACATGAATTTAGTTGAATATTGTTATTTTGATAAAAAAAAAAACTTTAAAAAAAAAAAAAAAAAAACCAGTAAAAAAATTAAAACGGTACAATTATAATTAAAACAAGTAGTGACAAGCTTCTCTAGTTATTCGATAGCGTTTATTTGTTTTATTGGCACTTCAGACACATTTACTGGGCTTCTAGAACATTTTTATTCTTCAGCTCAATGTGAGTACACATTTGTAATATGCAGTCTGAACGAAAATAAAAATACCATACTGAAATGAAGGCTGGCAGTAACGATGTGCATTCTTTGAAAATGCAAGCTGCACTTGTATTCGCCTGTTGGTGATCGCTTCCACAGCACCAAATCCATACGAGAACAAACTGGAAAGTTTTATTTTAATAGCGTCGCATTAGAAGCAACACGAAGGCTTTGGCGACGGACCTCGTAATTTTGAGATTAACGACAGATTTAACGTACATCAGTCCCGGCTACACTGTGGGTCTTTTGTGGAATCAAGGCTCGATCCCACGACTCAACAAAACCGCCGGCCATGAATCCGATGCCTTAACCACTATGATACCGCAGCCACGAACATACCGGAACAGAAACGGCTCTATTAGTGCCGGTTGTAGAATGTGCTTTCTCGAAAGCCAGAATAAAGAGAGATTATTGTTACTGTACAAACCAATAATGTGTAATTTATTTAAATGCTGAAATATTTATTACATAACGAAATTATTTATTATATAATGAAATACTGATTACATAAATAATTCAATTTTCAAACCTACTAAAAATTGTTTTTGAAACATATTTCGACTTTTTTTTTTGTTCCTCTACTTTTGAATAAAAATTCGGCATCAATTAGGAACGTAAGCTTAAGTCTACCTGGATAAAAAAAATATTGGATGAGTAAATCAATTTGTATTGTTAGAATAAATAATTTTTAAAACAACATAAAAGTAAAATAAATATTTAAAGTTACGAAACGAATGACATTTCCTTTAAATGCAAGTAATTTCTAAGCCGAATTATTAAACAGGTACTGCTAACTGCTCGTTAAATAATATATTCTATTCTTTTTATCACAAGCATAAGGTTAGTAGGATTATATTTTGAATATATTTAGTATTTCAAACCTTTTCTTCTTATTTTTTTAAATTTTTTTCCCTTTTACGTTATGCTTCATCACACATAATTAGGTTCTCTACCACTGGAATCTAGGAAATTTAATAAATGCAAAAACCTTTAATCAACTGCATCAAAAATACTTTGTAAATCAACACAACATCAAACGGATAATTCAAAATAAAGTGGAATCTGGGATTCTTAACCGCAGTAAAGTTTTGATGACAACAAAGATAAATAATTATAGTTTCGTTTAATATATTGACAGAGAAATAACCATATTCGAACGTGAAATTTCGATAAAACGTAATTTTCGATAGCATCAGCCCAGTTAGAAAAAAGCTTTGATATTCAAAACAGTAAACACTATTCAAAAGAAACTGATACATCCGAGATGAATTATTCAATTTTATTTCAAAACCATAGGATTCAATCTCTTTTTGGCTTATGGAAATAAATGCAACGCGTTTGCATGTACAAACCCTCCTCAATTGTTAAACTGGATTTCAAAGGAATGAAAAACGCTGATACGCAACATTTAGATAAAAATAAAAAAGAGGCAATTTATTTGCATTAAATTTGATAAGCAACGGTAAAATGGTTTTCACTGAACAAAATAATTTAAAATGAAGAATATAAGAGGTATTTTTATGTTTTCTCCTCATAGAATAGCATCATCACCAGTAAAAGAATTAATGTTGAAAAATATCAAAAGTAATCAGACTAAAGTCGGGAATTACTTTTTAATAAAATTACGAATGTATTCGATTAATCTAACTATCTCTAAACAAGCAATTTCTGAATAAATTTATGGAAATATTTGACAAGAAAATAAATAAATCCCCCATATATAATGATAAATCCCAGTCTCATTTATGATAACAACTAGACGCTCCATTGATTGCTTTTTAACATTGTCCTAAGAAACAACAAGCTATTGGTGACGTGCTTCGAAATTTTAGACGACGATCAAGTGACCAGGACGACGCCTGAGCTGACAACTCCCTCTCCAAACATCCACACCAATTCTGGGGATCTCAAGGGAGGATTTAGATCTTCAATAGATTTTGCATGCACCTTTCCGCTATTTTTTTTTTTTCTAATAATTTGAATTTCATTCTTTTGAACTTTTGTGGATACAGGACTTTTATCTACTGCCCCATCCATCGAAAACAATTTTCTTTTAATCTTTTTTTACGGTTTGTTACGTAAACTCCAGGATGGAGGCTTTACCCGAGTACAGACATATTAGAGAATGTGGAAATGAGTGAGTGAAACTCGGAAGTTTAAGACTCATAAAAACCAAATCTGGCTATGATGCTCCAAACAATGTGTATCTATGAACCAGATGTTTGAAAAAAGAAAAAAAAAGGATAAATATTGATTGACATTTAAGCTATTCTAAAGTAGAGAATGATGCTAGAATATCCTTGGGAGAGTGAGAGATGCTTGTCTTCTGTGTTTACCAAAAACAGTTAGCCCGATGGGAAAGAAAAATGACACTACAGTATTTCAGCATTTCGTGATGCTTGTCCTAGCCTAAAGAAGAAAACACCCTGAAGGGTCTTGCATGTTAGGGAGAAACAATGTAAATTTTTTCTTTGTAAATAACCGATTACATCCAACATAATTTTTCAATCGTATTTAATAAGTCTCTCATTTACTGTATATTTTTGAACATATTGTCATTCGTGTATAAATCGAAAGTGCGGTTCCCCCCCTCCCCAGAACCTTTCCAAAATTCAAATTTCGAACATAAGAAGAAATATAAAACAAATTTTAATGCATGGATGGCAGCGAGGACGATTTTGCGTATGAAGAACATATCAATTCTATTATGGAAAGCATTGAAGTGATGATGATATGCATGCAGACATTTCAACGAGTGAAAGTGAATTTGATGAAGGAATCGGATTCTTGGATTTTGGCACCGACTACTCTGAAGGATGTACTGACACAGAAGTATTCGTAAGATTTTTTTACTTAAAGTTTGAATTTAATACATCCAAAATGTATGCTAGAAAATTAAAAGTAATATTTCTCTTCTGTTATTTTTATGAGAAAATTACTCGAACATATACGATACTCTATTTTTATTTCTAGAGTACATATCGGTATTTTTCCGTTAACTGAGTCACATTTCGCCAAAACTAGATTTTTCGTTCGACGATGGCTCACCAAATTAGCAATACAAGCATTTTCGAAAGTAAAATAACTCGTGGTCGTTCTATTCAGAATCGATTTCCTCATAAGCTTGTGACATATAAACTAAACATATAAAAAAAACTTGCTATATTTGAGAATTTATCGCTTGAGCGCAGCTAACAGTAAATTATCTACATTTTGCGCAAACTAGTAGATATGTAAATAAGCCCGTCTCCATTTTAAATTCTTACTATTAGTTCACACATTCCCTATATATATTTATTTATATATTTTGTTCAAATTTTCAATCGTTAATAAAGTACTTTTTATTCATCCACTCAAGTACAAATACATTTTTAAACTTGTAGTAGATGACACTTGATGTTAATACAGTTTTTTTAAATATTAATTTATTAATTAAATTTAATTGATGAAAATGCCTTTTGGCCAACCACTTGGAACGATTTCAAAAAATTGCCAAACTCAGTCATTTTTTTGGCTGAACGTTAAGTTCGCGAAGTGGACCAGGTTGCCACATTTGGCAAAATACCGCTAAATAATTCCGGTCATCAAGGGTGGTTGGGATAAACTACATTCCAACCATTTAATTTACCGGATGAATTAAGAAACAAGCTAATGTCTCTACTATGTCATTTGTCTTGCAATTGCAAAGTTGGTAGAGCGTCGGCGTAGAATCTTCATGCCTTCAGATCGAAGCAAAAAAATTTATTTGATTTTTAAATAATTAATTTTAGTTTTATATGGGAGAAAAAAAAAAACCTTTTTTATAAGAAATTTTGGTGGGTTATAAATTTAGGAATAAATACCGTCAGTGACGAAGTGTGTAGATCGCTGGAAAAAAATTTCTTTTGCTCCTTAATATTGTGATTCTGTCATATGTATATACATATTTATATTAATTGTAATTATTTAATGAAAAGTAACTAAAATAAACTTTTTTCTTTGTTGACCTAAGTAGGAATTGACTTTAATTTTTTTTATATTACTTGTTTCAGATATAGTTCCTATAGTTCTACGATATTATACAGAAACATAAGGAATCTTGGATTTATTCTGAACCTCTTGGAATGCTGATAGGGTTGTTCCTTAATAGAATTAAATAAATGCGATGATCCTGATGCTTTCCACATCCTCGACTCGACTAAACAAATCTGGTCATCAGCTTGTGACCGTGACCTTTCGGCCACCTCAGTCGCTACGGCAATATCTGAGTAGGTGCCTAACATATTTTACTTCAACGATACAGTACGACAGGAAGGCCCCTCTTCATTGAACAGGAAGCAGTTTCATTGAATTTCAATGAAAGATAATGAATATAACCACTAAAAAAGTTTCTTTCACCCCTATTCTTGCATTTTTGAAGTTCATTTAACGTGTGCATATTTGAAACGATGGTTGTGGTATTAATAGCTAGAGTATAAAAACGATTATTTAAATATAAAGAGTAAATATGATTATATGACCTCAGGTTATAGAAAATATTTCCACTGGATTTGAATGAGCTTGTATTTAACTGATATTATTTTAAGTGCTTATAATCAGCTCTTGAGAAAACTTAAGTTCGCTTAGTAAAATTAAGTTAAAGTCTGCCCGGGCCAATGAGGCCATCAGGTGGTGTCTGTTTCCATTTCTGTAACTTTTACGTCTCGAATACTAATTACTAGTCCGCTTATATAGAACTAAAATTTCCCATACACAGATTTTTATCCTGTTTTTCAAAGGTAATTTTACACATATGCATCAGAGTGCAGAAAGTTAGTATTCCTAAGCTTCTATCTCAGATTCCCCTATTTAGCCTGTAGAAGTATTTGGTACTGTTAGCAAGAAGTAGTATGTCATCTCCTAACGGGTTTTCACGAATATCTTTATCAGTACCATTATTTCACGTTGGAAAATCACTTCTCTATCGAGATTAAATAAGCAGTAAGACTATATTCCAATAAAATTTGGAACATATGTAGTTTATACAAATCTCTATCTAATTTTGCAAAATATTGAATTCCATTAAGGAAAAATTCTGTTTCAGAGTTAACACAGAAAGATATTCGAATCGTACTTATTTTTGACGACAAAGGCGCTGATAAAGCAAACTGGAGTAACCGTCGTGTTCTGTCATCTGTTAAACGAAACCGAAATAAGTTTGACACTGATTCATTGGTTATTTTGAGTTCAGCTATTAAAATTTTATTGGTATTATAAATCACTGTCGATGAGACCGGGATTCATCATCCTTTCAGGAAACCCAAGAAACAATCCAAACAATGAGTTGTTTCCAGGGAATTAACTTCAAAGCAGAAGAAGTCTCTCATCAGCCGGAAACTATATGACGATCAGTTTCTTGTTTGTGAAGAACGTCCTACCCATAGATTTCTTAGGAAAAGGAAAAACTGTCAACAGAAAATATTATAGTTATTTACTCTCCATTCTCATTTCTCATTCCTAATACCGCATTTTTCATTCCTAACACGAGTATTTTTGGATCTTTCCTTTCATGTTAATTAAGTTAATCAATTAATACATTAACGATATAATCCAATTCTGTTTTAGTCATTAACATTAATATCACATTTGTCCAGATGATAATTTCGAAAGTTATTAAAGGACACGACGTTAAATCACGATGTCATTTTATTATGATCACACTTTGTGTTTATCTTCGAAAACTGGAGCCTTAGGAAAACATAATTTAAGTTGATAAAAATTCTAATTAATCAAACACACAGAAAGAAAAAGATTTTTCTTTAAATTAACAAACACTTTTTTAAAAAAAAAATGTTTGAAATTCAATTTTAAATTGCATCTATGCTTCAAATAGTTGAGCTTACTAAAAATGTTTTTTAAAAATATATTTCTTCCAATGTTTTCCATTTTATCTTTTATATTTTTTAGACTGTTCTTCAGTTCAGTAAATTTATGATTTTTGTTCCTTTTGCCCAAAGATACTGAAAATTCCATTAATCAAACTGTATTTTTAAGACTTTTCTAAAAGTCATAGAACGTTATCTTACTAAAGTACCATCATTTCACGTCTGAAAGCCCTTTCCCTATCAGGAATGAACAAGTAGTAGAGCCTTTAAATAAAGATACAAAAAATTACGAATCACTTATGAAGCATTTTTAAAATAAGCAAAATGTTAAACATTAATAATATTCATCGTATTTTCGAGATGTCAAAATATAGATGGTAAGTAAAACATTCATTAAATTTTATTATGGAAATATAGAAATCGTTTGTCTTTGGAATAAATAATAATTCTTATGTGTATATCGTTCAACAATGTATATACACTCCTTACTATTATGTTTTGTTATTAGTTGATTGTATTGGAGTAAGGGCCATATTTGGCCAACTGCACCAAACACTGATTAATTAGCAAAAGCCGTATATATTATCTAGGCAAAACTATGAAAATGTAAGAAAGGAAGATAAAAGGGGAATAGAATAACAATGATAAGGATCGTAAATAGAGATGGATCGTTTTGGTACCTCGAGAATGCATCACTCGTATTCACTAAGTACAGCAAACCTCATGGGAAAAAGGAAAGATCACTCGTAGTCGTAAATCCCATACTTATTAAAGGTAAAAAAAAACCTTTGTAAAAAAGTAGGCTCCTGAGGGGTGGCCAAATTATAAAAGGTGATAAAAAGAGCCCAAATATTTTTTGAGGTAAATTATATGTACGGAAATGTCGCATTTAATCGATGATGGCTAAAAAGGAATTATGAAAGAAAAATTAAGGACAGGTTCAAAAATGTAAAACACATTTGATGAGTCTTGTGTTCGGTAGAAGTTCAAAAGAGCGGTATATGTATTTCCATACATACTATTTCACTATCAGCTATTGTCTTATAAATCTCTACTTCTACAGCTTTCAAATATCTGCTACATTTTCGCTTGCAAACTCCGTCCATTATAAAAATATCTGCAAGTTGTATAGTCATGCACACTATTAAACATCCCAGCCAACGTCTTAAACTCTGTAAGATTTTATACTTTGATTGAAATGGCGCTTCCTTTTTTTATAGAAGATGGATCAACTTTTGGTTGCTTATTCCACAGTTAAAAAAGATTTATCTGGTTCTCTCTATTATTTTATACAAATTGGACTGATGTTTGCCCCCAGCACCCTATTAAACAACACTAATAAAATAATTATTAATTAACAATACAGAGTTAACAACACAGAATTTCTAACTGACTGCTACAGAATATCATTTATTTTTTCAAACTAAATAAACCTAATAATTTTTATGTAGTAATAAATTTATCTATTTTCGTGTATCGAGCTTTCATGTCACAACCTAATTTTGATTTAATCTGCTGAAATATGTAATAATTTTTTAACAAATTTCTTTGTAAGTTACGGTTACCCACAGAAGTTTAACTTCTTAAATAAAATTTAATTTAAAAATTTAATGGATTAAAATAAACTTGAATTTGTATAGTCTTTTTAGTTCATGAACTGATACATTGCATGAATTGGCATGTAGTAAAAATAATTGCAAAACATGTGATCGAAAAAGGGATTAAAACTGACATATAAATAAAGCAATGCCGATGTATTTTGTTTTGAATCATGGCACTCAAATATTATTTTAATATGGTTCTTGGTAAGTTTAGAAAAGGAAATGTACCAAATAGCTAGGGTAATAGCTCATTATTTTAATTTTCTCTAGTTTTAAAAAAAAACATTCAATTTGTTTCATTACAAAATATATGTATAATATATTTTAGGAAATATTTTATAGGTTACATAAGTTTTATAAGTTTAAATATTAGATCCAGGCAACATTTAATGAGGCAGATAATATTGTACCCAAAACTATGGCATTTTTAGGAAAAGGAGGACAGGCTGTATTTGCTGGTGTAAAAAAAAAAGATTCGCGAGAGTTCACTGGCTAGTTAGAATTAAGTGTCCGACAAAGGAGGAGGAAATGATAACAATTGAGCAGCAGCCGTGTCTATTTATTTCGTTCTTCTCCGATCGCTTCTCGTCTAATCCGTTATTCACGGAGCTTCAGTTAAAGCTCAGTGATACTGTGAAACTTAAATGAATTTCAAGAAGGCAATCACAAATTGTAACGTACCGGTAAACCTTTATGTGTGACATTTCTAGACCACATAAACCAACGCTACTTTGGCACTCTTACAGAAGTTAGTAGGGAAACTTGAACTACCACCTCTCCCTATAGTCAAGATTTGACCCCATGTGACTTCCACCTCTTTGGTGAGCTAAAAAAAAACACTGCAGGGACAGAGGCCTTACATGGACCAATAGGTTCAAACAAGAGTTAAAGAGCTTTTTTACAAGCATAGCATTCTTCACATAGCTTCTTCATTCATAACAATGCTTTTGAAGTTTCTTCAACAACGATGACCGATGTTAAATACATCTTAATAACTGGTCTGATTGAGCATCCTTTTTAATCTAGTTGATAAGAACACTTCAAAAAAACGAGCGGACAAGTTTCTTTCAAACCCAAAGATTGAAGGTTCGAAACGCCGCCTGCCCTCAAGCTCAATTTATGGCATTTATCCATCATTATTCGACTCTGATGCCATATCTGAATTTAATATTAAACAAAAGTTACAGTACTATAATTGAGGACACACAAGACTAAACAACCGAAATTATTTATTATCAATGCAGAATAACCCAGATTGCTCTCTCTAGAACTCAACCCCAACTCACAGTCCTAATTTATAATTCAAATATGGAATCGGTCTCTTACTAATCCCCTCGTTGCTGACTCACTAACAAAATAATTTCAAACTCAATAACATTTCTCTGGCTGACAATCCTTATCAATTATCTCCCATTTCTTTCCCTTAATCGCACAAATACTTTATATATCATTATACCTAAATCTCACGCCACTTCATCACTATCTTCTTCTAATATACCTAATCACGTTTCATTTTGGTTGGGAAGAAAATGTAATTTTATGTATTTCAAATTCTTAAAAGTCCTCAAGGTTAGTAAAGAGAAAATTGCAAATCCCCAAATGTCACGAACTGTTCTCCCCCACCACTGGTAGAAACTCCATCTGCTGATAGGTTATTAAATAAATTAGGCGAAATATCATCTGCCTCGTTATTTATTGATAGTACCTTATATGTCACAGTAGAAATGAAAAAGCTCTTCAAGGTTTTGACACGTAAAGGAATCTGAGTAAGAAGAAATGTTACTGTATATCCATCTCCACTATTGGAGATACAAAATAATGTTTAAAAAAGATTACTGCCAAAAAGAGGGGGGGGGGAATGAATGCTCTACAAAGCGATTTTTTTACAAAAATAAATGCTCTCTGTGAAAAAAATGGGACTGGTCGCTATAAATAAAGAATTAGAAAGAAAGACATCCCTGCAAATAGAATGGGACAAAGCAGGAAAATAGAACAAAAACTAATTCATTATTAGCTCAGGTAAAAGGATCATCCATTAAAAGTCGGAAACGATGTTTCTGTTTGTTGCAGACATGAACAATGCGACAACCAACTTTGCGTACATGGAAAAAATTACTATATATTATGGACAATTATTATTATTATGTTATTTAAGACGAAGAAAAATACTTTATCAATAGAAAACTTAACTCCCAGGAGCAGTACAATTTGTTAAAAGAAAACAATAGATATAAAGCTTTGTATAATTACATTGCTCAAGTAAAGCAAAAATAGGAATTCTATTTAATGCTATTTTTTTTTATTAGAGAATAAAAATTATTTTTCAAACCATTGCTTGAGAATGCTTTTTAAAATTGTTAAAATGGTTACCTTTAATTTTGTGGTATTTATAATCTTGGAGATTCTGTTTCAATAATCATTAAATGCAAACATTTAGTAAAATATTCATTCGACTAATGAAAAAATAAACAAATTAAATTCGTACATTAGATTTCAAACCAATGACATTTATTCAAAAGAATGTATTCAGCACAATGGTAACTGAACTATTTTTAACAATCCCTACCCACCCACACAAACTTAAGCTTTGCGTCTAATTTAGTTATTAAAATGTTAGTGATTTGAACTTTTAATTTTAAATGAAACCACTCCCTTTATGGGTAAGTCTGAAAGTAAAATAAACCTATTGTTACCAATATATTTTGAAAATTAAATTTGAATAGTTAAATTACTTGAAGCCTCGTGGGTTCTAATTTATCACCGAAGAACCCACTTAAAATTCTAATTTTGCAATTCGTATTGCTTATCTTATTTACCTAACACTCTTAAGCAACATCGAAACATAAACACGTAACTAATACACAAATGAATTCTGTAATTAGTTTTCGTTAAATAAACTAATTAATTAAATAAACGCAGACGTTAATTGGATTTGCGTGAAGAAATTCAAAGCTAAGTGAAAGAAAATGTTAATTTAATATAGATGAATTGTTATTGTATAGCAAGTAAGATGTAATTAAGAATACATCTAGACTGTAATTTATCTTTTTTCTTCAATCCCGGATGACTTATAATTTTCCTACGAATTATAATTTCTAAGGGAAATGAAGACTAAGAAATAGTAAAATAATGTATGGTATTTACCTTATTCGTATAACTTTTATAATTAATGCTACAAACAAATATAAAAAATTTCTACATGGAAAAAAATTCTTTGTAGCAATCTTATCTGTTTTAATATATTTTTATGTCAAAAAGACGATAAAATCTACTTATAAGAAAATACCTAATTCGATTTGATGGTAATCTTATTATTTGAGACAATATTTCTTTTCTTGCCGACACATCCAAAGAATCCACCCCCCCAAAAAAAAGAAAACGAAAAATTACTGAGATTTTTTTCTTTGTGAATGAACATTTATTTATTTTTTTTTTAACTTCCCCATCTTGCTTTTATTTATAACTCAAGTTATCTGTTTTCATTGGAGCTTAGGCAACTCCAAAGCTTACTAACAACGATTTTTTAGATAATAGGAATCTTATACTTTTAAGCAAAAAAATACCACATAATATAATTTTCTCCCGATAATATCAGTAATTTACGACAAAGAATTTAAATATTTATAATAATTATTTATTTATGATATACGTGTACAAAATAAAAATTTTAAATCTTAAAAAGTATTAATAATATAGAGTATCTTTTTAGTAAGTTCAGCTTTTGTTAAAGGTTTATAAAAACCATTCTGAAGTGAAAAGTAAAATATATCTCTGAAGAAGATCTCTTAAATATTTCAAAGGATGCGCAAACATTCAGAAAAAAATGATAACTGTACCTTAATAATACACTGAATATAGTCTTCTGATTTTGCCTAATATAATGATTGATTGAAAAATAATGCCATTAAAGAAATAATTTTTCATTTGTTGCCGATTTTCCAATTTCCATTGTACGTGAAGTCCACTTAAATTCCTTATGTCTTATATTTCTTTCCTTTGTTCCCAGGTGTAGGTGTGCTGTAAAAAGAAAATGGCGAACCACATGCAGATGCAACAGAGCGTCTTGCAACCAACCAGGCACCTCGTTCTATTCACCTCTTCCCAACGTAAGCAACATCACTCCGATGAAATTGCCTGACTACCCAAGCATTGGATTAAGTATGTAAAAAGGAATGAGAATGACGTCGAAATGTGCACAGTGCATCACATAACAGATACATGTAACTTTCAGGTACCACAGGAATTTCGAAAATTGGGATATAAAAGAACGAGTATGGTGGCATTACTTTTCAATCAAGTATCGTACTTAAAACCGGACTTGGTAATGTCCAGATGAAGACTGAATTCCCGCATCAGTTTTAGAAACACAAATATGAATATATATACGTCCATTAGATATAATTTTTAATTATATAAGCTCATACTAAAAATTTCAAACTATAGCCAATAAGATCTAAATTTTAAAAATGTTGGAACTAAAAAAACTGCAAAAAAAGCAGAACTATAATTAATTGACACAATCAGTCAGAAATTATGCAATTGAATATCAGTAGCAGAGACCGACTTTAAATAAAGATCCTTAGCAGAGTAAACCTATATAGGAGGGACATATTTTCAGCGCGAACTATCAAACTCGGTGATATTTCTCACTCGAACCTGAGTGAGTCGGTAAAACTGGAATTATTATAGATTATTATTTCAAACTATATTTCAAACGCAATAAGGAAAAGTAACCTTGAGAAAGTACGAGTAATACTCCACAAATATTAAAAACTCACCTGATTGTGATTGCTTATGAACTTTTGAACTGAGAAGCGATACGAAGGCTATTGACAGAATGCCAAAGACGATCGAGCTCACTCAGAGGCTTTTGCGCTTCAAACAGGACCCCAAGGAGACAATCATCCTCACGCTTGGCATTTATTGGCAACCAAAATTTTGTTAAGCAATAAATGGAAAAAAATGTAAGGGTACAGAGCAAAGAACCAAAGATATTACATAATTTCGAAATTCGATAATAATAATAATGGATAATAATGGGTTTACAGAGAATGACGTCATAGTTCTAATACTGCTATTTTTACATTTTTCTTTCCTTCTTTTTTGGAATGCATATTAGTCTGTATTCCACTGACGCCACGACTTCCTGCTAAAAATGGATGCTGGTATTTTGAATCATGCCCACTGCCAGTCTGCACAGCGTTGGTACAAGGAATGCATACAAAACGGAAAATTGAAATTTTCAGAAATGAAGCACTAGACAAAAATATATACATTTAAACAATGTACACAATTATAAGCACACAATAAGGAAAACTGAAAATTTAGAAATGTAATCGAATATTGAAATACTTATGAAATTTGTTGGGTAATTAAACCAGCCGTGATAATACCAAATTTAAGCTTCATATTTAACTTAGGATTTTCCCACACGAACTTCAACCAATAAAATTTCTCTTCAACAACAGGACAATTTGATGAAAACTTTTGGTAAAAAGGTAAGAAAAAACGTAGTGGTCAGCATCTCCAACAGAATCACAGGAGCATAAAATTGTATATTTTCAAATTAAAATGATGTAAATTACAAACGATGGGACCCTAACCAGTTAAGAAGCGAGTAATTAAACCAGAATTAGTATAAAAACTCAGATTTGGTCTCGGATTATAGGACTGTGTTGGAATACCGGTATTACAAGTAACTACATCACAGGCCTCCCAGTCAGAAAGAGAGAGAGAAGCTTATTTTTAAAAAATTTAACTATATGAGACCGAGGGGTAGAAAGATTCATTTCTCACCATCAGTGACAACTTGTAATTTCGTTGCAATAATCTCCGAGGGTGTATCAAAGCCCCAGTGTAAGTTGTAAACATTAGAATAAGTTGCTAGTTTTTCCTTAATCATATTAATAAATGCCGATTTATTTCTGGTTCTCTACAGTACAATATTGATGAAAAACTGTCGGAATAAATTGTAACTTTGAAGTTATGAGAGTCGTTACACAATACGGCAAATCTGATTGCCAAAAGCTAGATCTGGGTAACTTAATTATAAGAATTCAATTTAAACACGTAGTCCCTATTTGGGACCCCCGGTGGAAAACACAAATGGCTCACCCAATTTCGGAATGAGGCTATCGGCGACGGACCTCGTAATTATGAATCTTGGTCGATAGAAGAGAGCGACATCTGAAAAAGCACATATCTCTCCAAATTTCCACACTACTCCAAAGAAAGAACTATGGACCTCAACAGTTTTATTGTGCATTTGCCCCGCTACACGGCGAGTCTTAAGTGGCATCAGCGTTCTATCACACAACTCGACGGAAACAATGGTGGCCGCTAGTTTTTGACAGAGACTCTAGGCTAAAGCTTCCTATATTTTGAATAAAGTGACTTTAGAATTATCTGATGTCTATCCCTTTGACAACCTAATTGGAAAAATATCTACTTAAAATAAGTAATGACTGCTGAAGTAAACGAAAGGGAGGCATTGAATCCATAAAAAAGGTATTTTTATCCATCGTAGAAACCGTTAAATTCCAAATCACTTTCATCTGATATATTGCCTTTGGAGAGGTGATCGGGATCGGCCTGAGGCTAAAGGTGCTGCAAGATACAACGATTTGAGTTTCGGAGATCTGAATAATTTGTTGAAATCTATAATTTTATCCATTTCAACCCATTTTGGAACCCAATTCTTGACAAAAATGTTGTTTCTTATATAAGATAAAATACAATGATTCAATTTAGAAATACGATTGAATTCTGAATCAGATTTAGAAAGACGAGTCCTAAAAGTGAACCTGAATAGCGAAGTAAACATGTGCCTTTTTCAAAATTCAAGAGAAAATAATTCACTATTTCTGAATCACAGTCTTAGGTTCCCGGCAACTTTTTTTCAAGCGAAACGAATCATTCTTGTATCCGAGCCGGTGTCCAAACAACGAGAGAAATAATAAAGGAGGCAGACATCTCCATTGTGTTTTCTATTGTGTGCATGTTTTTTGCTGAACGCAATGGAAGAATCCAAGATTTTATTTTGGAAACCTCTTTCAGAATTCAATTTTTGAGTCCAAGGAAGAGTGCTTAAATCCGATACATCTCAGGAAATTTTTTTCTTCTCCTCTGGAATGGGTCTTGTCTAAACACCTTTTTTAGAAGGAAAACCATTCTCCGGATGCAGACTTTTCAAGTATATTTTTTGTTTCTTAAACATATTTTGATTATTTTTTTGAAGAATAACATTCTAAAAAAGGCTTTTGGATAAAAGCTTAAAAAATAACTTCACTTGAGGATATTTTTCAAATTTAATAGAATTAATAAAAGAAATTAATATTCAAATAATTTCAATATATGATGAAAAACTTCTGAATATTAAACACTTTTGAATGGAAACTATTTCTTTGAATCTAATTTTATTATTAAATATATTTCGAATATATTTTGAAAATAATTAATAATATTTTGTAATTTCTTAAATAATAATGAGAAAGATAAGGCCATGGCTAATAGGATTCTTACATTTGGCAATTAATAACATAAATAGATATTCATATCAATCAATGAATCATACGAAAACCATTATTGACAGTAATTTTTCTATAAAAGTTTTACTCTGTATTAATTTCAATGAAAAGAATTTTTGGAAATTATTAGTACTTAATACTTCCTTTAATTAAGCACATGTAACAAAAGAATTAAATTACAAGAAAAAATATTCACGGTTTCTCAAAGTAAATAAAAATATATGTAATTTAAAATTAATGCAATTTTCAAAATGGTGGATTTTCTTTTCCTGTGTGATTTAAGTTCAAGTGAATAATTCCTATGTTACTTATAAGCTTTTATATAGCTTGTTATATTTATGTGTAAAAAAATATGTCTCTCCAGTTCAAAAGTTGTAATCGAAATTTAAATCACTTTGTTTCATCCGATCGAACTGAAAGTTGGTATACACCAGTACTTTTGATGACAATACAGTACTGAGGTATGATCAAGCAGTAACGAAATTAGGATGGGATGCCTGGGGGCCCGGGGCCCGGGGCTTTGCACTTAACAACAGCCAATTCATTTGAAATTTTGAACACACTTCTAACTTACGTAATTGTTTTTAGAATTGAAGTTACAAACTAAAACGAATTAAATATAAATATAAGTAAAAAAATATTTTTTTATTTATAAACTAAGTTTTTTTTTATTATAGGTATAGATAAAACACGGGACTGTCTATTTTAATTATAATTTGAAGCGATTTTTTTTCCTTACAAGAGATTCATTTACAGTGGATACCTTCTCATGTAGAACTCACAGGCAACTAGGCTGTAGACACATTTGATAAAATGAGTGTATGTGTGAGTTATATTTCCTACCAGTTCTTCTAATGTTTATCGAACCATATATTAAATTTAAATGTAAAGACAAAATAATTTGGACCACCTCATTAGTGCAACAATGGTATCATACTGTTTGTTCGGAAGCTCTCTTAATATTTCGGTGCAGCAGACATGGGCAAACCTTTTTGACTGCTTTTTCAGTGGATATCTTAATTCTTCCACATGCTCCAATGGAACTAAAACTTTTATAATTTGCAACAAGTATCGACGAATTCTTTCCTAACCATATCCCGATTGTTTGGACTCTTCAAACAAGGATTTCTTTCCCCATCATTAAGGAGTTTTAGTACTCTTAAACCAAATTTTCAATTTTTGGAAAAACCTATATGTCAGAGCCCCATTCTTTCTAAACATTTTAATGGCAAAATTACGAAGATACCACCAAAATTTCCAGATATATTGAGAATAAACTCAACCAAACTTAACTGGGTAATTTTCAAGATGTTTCTCAAAACAAAAAAAAATTTAGCGTACGCGCAGGATTTTTAAGAAACTATTTATCATATTAATTTGAAATTTCCCACAATAAAAAGCAAATAAATAAAATATAATAAATAAATACAATAACTAAATAAATATAATATAATAATATAAATAATAAAATGCAAATCATATATATATATATATATATAAACATAAATCATTAAATATAAATATTAAAATATGAAATATAAATAATATAACATAAATATAATGATATAAAACTTAAATGAAATGTTTCGATTTGAAATCATGCACCCAAGATCACGGACCTCAAGACTCACAAAGATTCATGAAATATAAGATACTGTGGCCCCTTAAAATTAGAATCAGGTAATCATGGGCTTAAACCCGTTAAATATTGATTACTTATGGCACATCCAAGTGAACGAAATAATCTCATGGTGTTTTACAACTTCATATGGTATCTTTTTCTTCCAAAATACTCATCAATCATACGATATTTTTACCAAAAAGAAGGGTATCTTTCTTTGCTAATCCAAATGCAAATTCTACTACCTATTAAGTTGCCAAATTATTGTAGTCAAGGCGAATTAAATAAAAAAAACCCGTAAATTTTTCTGAGTCAGGAATTGAACCATCTCAACATCATATATGAAAAAAAATCACAATTACTAAATACAAATTTCGAAAAACTGGTATTCATTACCCTTATAAAAAAGAAAATTCTGCATTATTTTTAATGCCCAAAATACATTCTAAAACAGGAATTTCTGTATGTTGAATTTAATCTATCTTGGTTCATTTTTTGTATTCAAATAATATACAGTCAGTAATTCCGATGATGGATTTCTATAATTTTTTAAATCGCTCAGAATTTTTTTAAAAATGTTTTAATATACCTCATTTTTTCAAGCAAAGCTGTTTACATACAAGTTATGCATAGTAGTAGGATTTTCAATGAAATTTCTTTTACATACTCTACGCATTTCTGAAACTTCCCTCGGGATTACTCAAATCTTATTCGCTAACAATGGTCATATTGTTATTGGATGAAAGAAATATCTCCTGGGATATCCTCTGGCACCCCTCAGTGGCCGCGGTAGATTAATGGTCATGGTAGCGGACTCGTGGCCGACGGTTTTCTTTCAGTCACGGGCTTGAGACTTGATGCCACAAAAGACCCGTCGTATAGCTTGGGCTGATGCATGTTAAATCTGACGGGTCCCAAAGTTCTCCCGTTGACATGGTGGGGGAGTTAGAAGAGGGGTTAGAGAAGCCAGCTCAGGTGTCGTTCTTGTCATTTGACCGAGATTCAAAATTACGAAGTTCGTTGCCAGTATATATATAGCCTTCCTGTTGCTTCTAATGCGACTATAATAAAACCAAACCAAACTAGCACCCCGTAATTTTAATGTTCATTTCAAAACAAGTTGTATTTCTTTTTCCTAGAGGGTGTACGTTGTAAGTGTGCAGGAACTTCATCATTGCAAATCTTGTATAAATATGTATAAAATATCTTGGAATTTAATACCTCTGCTATTCGAAATATGAATATTCACAAAATACCTTCTAACATAATTTTTTTTCAAACGAACCATATAATCATTATACCAGAGTTTATTCATTGGTTTTTACCAGTAGGTTTGCTAGAAGGTATCAATAACTTTTTCTTTTATCGCCACATCTCATTTTCAACATCACATTTAACCAAACTGTAACAACGTCAGAAGATAGTTAAGAAAACCTGTTCCATTCAATGGTCATTTTTAGAATAGGATTTACGACCTGATTTATTACTGCACAACTAGAACAATCGTTATTAACCCTAGACTAAATCTATATTCCATAATCGATACGTTCTTCATCCAAACCGGACGGAAGAGAACTAAAGACACAGTCTTATACTAAAACCTTATTGCGTCGTATACGATACATGAGACAGTTACGCTTTTATTGCCGGCATCTTTGGTTACGATCGTAAATAAAAATTGAGGAGACGACTCAATTTTTGACGTGGCTCTCTTCTAGGTCAAAGGTACGTTGAGCAAAATCCTATTTCCTGAAAGGAAGTCATTCTTCAGAATTAAAGCAGAGAAAAACTGTTGCATAAATTGTAAAAAGCATAAATATGATATATATTGTTTAATATTTGTGATATTTTAAAAACACATTTGGATTAGTATATTGTTTCACATCAAATCAGAAATTTTTTGTAAAAATATGATTCTGTTTTGTTGGTTTTGATTAAAATTGTTCAATATGAGTGAGTGCTTTATAAACCACAATATGTAGCCTTTTCTAATGATTCAATTTTTAAGACCCTGTTCATTTTCCTAAATCGATATCTGGGAACTGTTTGCCACTTTTAAATAAAGCCACGTTTTTTGTCAGTGAACGAAATTTAACTGAGATGCTTATTAATAAATATTGCAGTTATTATTTACAGTTATTTAAATTATTACAATATTCTCCCTTAGAGTGGAATGGACCATAAAGCAGCTTGAAACATGCACCTTTTCCTCTCTTCCCTTCATTAAACGATAATATAATTAACCCCAAAGATATTTGTAAATTTTTTCCGTTGATATAAAATATTGTTACCTGATTAATAATTATTACTTTATACATTATGAGTATTTACGAGGGTGGTTAAAAATACACATGTGTTTGAAAACATATGATATTGCTAAAACACGTTGGTGTTACCAATGTGTAAATGGCGTCAAAAAACTTGACAAAGGTTCATAAAATTATTGTGGTTCGCCAGGCATTTCCTTTTAAATAAAAAAATATGTTTACTGTCATGATGAGTTATCATCATTATTTTGAGTCGAGTTATCGCCATCGATGAAACGTGGATATATCGTTATACACCGAAAAATAAGCAAAAATAAAAAAATTGTTTTCTTTCCAATGAATGTGCTCCAAAGAAGACATAGACGACATCATCAGCTGAAAAATTATAGTGAAGAATGTTATGCTCTAGGATTTCTTAGAAAAAAGGAAAGCAATCAATGTACAATATTACACCAGTTACTCTATTCCCATTTCCTGTTCCTACCCCATAGACACTTTTTTAACCGCTCTCGTAAATTATTGTATATAAATGCCAAGTTGATTGTTCTCAGGTAATTACAGAACACTTAAAGCCAGGTAAGTTCAGTTTC
>BMAW01010343.1:0-50135 GCA_019974015.1 Nephila pilipes
CAAAACAAAACTGTTGCTTACGATAAATATATTTCATTCAAGAAAATTTATGAACAAGAACTAGACGTTCATTTTTTCTTATGTTGAATATGAAAACGAAAAGAATTGAATGTATTTTCGAACAATATCTTCAGAATTCTTTAAAACGCGTATCTTCACAAACACATTACTATCATTCATCAAAACCCATATTCTCCATTCTGTAATATTCTCGTCATCATCTTTGAAAGAGCTAACGATAACGACACAATAATAGGATGGAATCAGTGCTTTAGTAAACATATTTGTAAGCATTCTAATCTGATTTTCTTCGAGATTTGGCATTATTCAGGAAGTACAATAACGCCATTTTGTGGGTTCTTACTCGTATTTACGTTTATTTAATGTAAGGTGCGTTTAAATATCAGATGAAATGGGAAGCAAGCGTGTATTTACAGATTTTATGAATGAATTTAGTAAATCACTGACACTTTTATGGCAACCTATTGATGAATGAATTTTAAAAGTCTGGCTATAGAATCAAAATGAAAATTTCTACAATTAATAACCTAATGAACAAAAAAAAATGTATAGCAACTTTATATTTGGTTAAAAAAATTTTAAAAATGCCGTAACAAAATAGACGAATCTACATGAAGTGAGTAACCAATTAATTTTTAATTAATTTTAAAGAGAACAAAAGAGAAAATGTATGTATAAATATAGTTCCAAATTATTAAAAACACTTGGAGATATGAATCCCTTATTTAAGTTGCATTGCTTACAACATGAAAATAATTTCATATAAGTGTATAATTTAAAGGCTTCAGCAAATCTTTTACTCGGAGAGCTATTTACTGATAATAAAAATGGTTTTTTTGTCGCATAATAATTCATTCCAAGATCAATAAAACTTATGGAATTGCACTACATAATATTTTTTTATTTTTAGAATGATTTAAAAGTATTTTCTAATTGTAATTTAATTTCTTTTGAGAAATAATCTAAAATTCTTGTTATATATGTGGTCGATTTTTCTTTACTACTGAAAGTAAAACAGTTCTTTTAAATTAATCAATAATAAGATAAACTGTGCTCGCTTTTCTCTGTTCTATTTTAATTATTTGCTTTATTAAACAAAATTTTTAGCAGAGTTCAATGTACGACTTTTAACTGCAGGAAATGTAAAAAGCGATTTTTTTTCCTGCCAAAGGCCTCTTAGTAATAGTGCAAACGGATTGGTGGTTGAAATTTGAAAAAAAAAAATAGTAAAAAGAATAAAAATACAAAAAAGGAATTAGGCATCAGAGCATATTATTTTTTCCCATAAAAAGGAATGAATGTGATTAATGGGAAAATTAATTCGAAAAAAAGAAAGTGCTCTTCACGCTCTAAAAGCCAAAATTTTTCAACAAGTAAATCGCAATGTTTTTATAAAAAAATATATATATTTAAAACTGTAAGCAAAAGCATTTTTGTAGTGTATTGGTCTGAAGAAAGAACTGTTTAGTATTTTTTTTTATTAGTGTCACTAAAGAAAATTACATTTTAAAAGTACATCTTCTGAATTAAGAGCCTGTGAAAAAAATACTTTTTTAGTAGTAATTAATATAAATATAACTAAAAATATTAATATTCAAATCATGCTTTTATTAATGTGAAAATACTTTCATAACTAAATTAAAAAATGAGTCTCATTTGGTAAAAAAATTTTAATCAGATGAATAATTAGTACAAAAGCTTAGACGAACAATTCTTAGAATGGTTCATTACTCATAACAGTAGAAATATGTTTTGTTAAGAAAGGGAACCTAAATTTCTTTGAAAGAATATTTATTTACTCAGATAGTTTTATGTGTTTCAAAGATTCTCCAATTTTTTATACGGCCTTAATTCCGGCATTAAATGTTTCCCTTTATTCTGAAGCAAGATAATTGCTTGGAATACCTTATTTTTATATATTCACAGTCAGTCAATAGCGAAATGAACCTAATTGGTTTATTTTATCAAATTATAAACACTGCGCCAATATTATTATTGGCAGACATGTTTCTTTGTAACATATTTATTCTAATTTTTTTCTTTATAAAACATTTTGGATATTTTATTTTCCTTTTATTTTCGTCTTATGTGAAGAATAACATTCGGAAGAAAATTTACTGAATGTCTCACTCAAAATTACCGTATTTTTCAGATTCTAAGACTCACAACAAATTCAAGGGTTGATCCTCCAAAAAGAATATTTTATTTAATACAGTGATTTTCCAATTTTATCTGTAAGAGATGAAAATACTCTTGTTCCTCTTAAAGTTGAACATTACCCTACCCCTATATATATATATGTGTGTGTGTGTGTGTGTGTGTGTGTGTGTGTGTGTGTGTGATGCGTGTGTGTGCGTGCGTGCGCGTGTGTGTGTGTGTGTGCGTGTATGACACAACTTTGGGACCTCACGATTGTGCATTTGACCTGAGAACTGTTTTGTAAACGGGGATTACACTATAAATAGAACCACCTGTGCTGAAACGAAGGAATAAAGAGAGATGATAGCGAGATTGAAAGGGTCGTAGCAAACGACGGAAGCGTTCTTAAAAGAAGGGAAGACGGGAAGTCACACCTCACTGGCGTACCGCTTTAGTTTTATTAACATTTCGCGTCCAAAAACTTTCAAATAATTTTCATACTGAATAAATATTTGTATTTAAATGTTATCTTAGGACAGTGATATGTGTATTAAGTTCGATTTTCTCTGCAAACTGGCCTTTTCAATGATGCGAATAACAATGTACATATAAAATATAAAAATACTATAGTTATGAGAAAAGAAAAGCTTAAAAGTTTTTTTTAACAGAAATCAAAATGGTTTCGCTTCCAGAGATTTAAAAACAACTAAGAGATTTCCCAAATATTTTGAGCACATATCTGAAGAGTATCAAGATCCAATTATTGATTTTTTCCCCTCACAAACGAATGTTCAAAAAAACATTACCCAGAAGAAAGTAAGGTACGTGAATGTGAATTAAGAAATTGCTTCGTCTCTGATAGATATGCAAATGATCAAAGTGTCAGCCGCTTCGGCACCAATGATGTTAGCAAACAGGTGATTTACCACAGCTACAAAGGATCATTTAAAAGAGTCTCCAAATCCTCGTAATTTTGCTTCTAAATAGTCTGTTTGAGCTTAGTTTATCGCTTTAATTGCTTTTGAGAAGAAGACGACACCATTTGAACAGTGGAATGCCTTTGAGAAAGGTCGCATCGTTGATCTGCCTGAAGGTCATTCCATGCTATTATAACTACATCATATCGGTCACGAGCGTGTTATAATTCCACGCTGCTGGCGGATTGGTTATACAAAGAAATTATTTCCCAGACAAGTAGGTGCAAGAACAGCTACATGGAATGCAAGTAAAGGAAATAAAATAATTGTTTGGCAACCACGAAACACACCATCTGCCACATCTGCGGACATCATGCGAACAGTAATTTCTCTTCAGTACCATCTTGAAAGACAGTATCATCAGTAAACGGTTCCATGCTTCTGGATTGTTTGTAAGGAAACCATTATTGTGTTCGGCCCTGACACCTCAGCAACATTGCCAAAGACAGCAATGTTGAAACGAAAAAACAGTTTGAGGTCATGCAGAATGCCAGAAGGTCGTCTTTAATGATAAGTTTCGCTTTTGTCTTGATGTGGATGATAAATGCAAAGCGGTCAGGATGGACGATTTGTTGTCACTCGTCACACATCCAGGCACCAGAGAGTTTTGGTATGGGGCATGATTTCGTACGAAGCCCGATCACAATTGATTTTCGACAGAGCCATTATGAAGGTCTAAAAGTACTTTTAAAAAATCTTCGAATGGATGCATTCCTTTTTTGAACGCCCATCCCAGTCCTCTATTTCAAAAATACAATGCTCGTGCTCCCCCCCCCCCCCCCCCGCTGCTATCTCAAGAGTTAGACTCGCAACCAAGGACTTTATACCTAGGCCAGCAGCATTGCTAGAACTATTACCCGTAGAAAACTTATGGAAGGCTATTGTGAATATTATATAAAAAAATATATTAAAATGCAGACGAATACATTTAATCCGAGAAGGGACAACAGTACCTTAAAAATAATTAAAATATAAAAAAAAAAAAAGAATTTCATTACTCTATTTTAGAGGTTCGATTTTTTAAATATATGTAAGAAATTAATATATCTTCTTGCATTATTTTGGAAGTTATTTATACTTTCTTTGGCTATGCTAAACCATGCTATGTTATGCTATTCAATGTGCTAAATTATTTCACTGACCTTCAAAACCTTAAACTTTTTTTCCCCTCAGCTTCTTATTTTTCATGGCGCATTTAAAATGACTAAGATATTTTATGTAATTAAAATAAAATTTTAAGAAAATTTAGTATTGTTTTATATGATACACTTGATATTTCTGAGCATTTAAAAAAGTATTTAATTAAATGGTTATTTTCTTAAAAGTCCACAGAAATGAATATTGCAGTTTGTTAAATGTTTTTTGGCGTTTCATAGAAAAAAAAATTGTAGAACTATAGATAACAATTGTGTAATCATATTCAAGCACACAATTGTGAAAAATACTACTAAGAAAGGGAGAAAGTAATTGCTTAAATATATTAAAATTTATAGAAATATTACTGATTTTAAAATATTGAAATATTTTAAAATAATTATAAGTTTAAATAATAACATATTTCAGTATGGAATTTTTTAATACATGATTTTTTTTCAAATGTTCAAATGTGGTGAAGTTAAACCTTTTTTATAAGTTTCTGATTTAAATAAAATTGTTACAAGGTACTTAATTTTCTTAAGATGTAATCGTAATAGTAATAAAAGCTATCAGAAGATATTTTATTTCAACTTATAAATAAAAGAATTATAGTTTTAAATCATGTAGCTCAGTATGCAAATACAAAAAAAGGTAGCATAAGAGTTTATATTAGTTTGTAATAAAATTTATTTCATCCAATCAAGAACAGTGCCTGAAAAAATGATATTACATTAATCTATATCATATAATTTAGTTAAGGTATTTGTCTTACAATATTACAGGAAACACAATATTTGTATAAAAGAAAAATCCACGAATTACGTTTCCTCAATCTCATTACGTTATTCTCCCTCACAAAGTAGGGTGCTTCCTTTCCAAAAAGAATAAAAATATCTTTTATTTATATAAGAATGTTGATAAAACTCCTTATCTTCTAAAAGTAAAAGTTTCTTTGACACTAGGCGAACCAATTACGAGAAAATGAAAACCTGGGAACCTCTTCTTTAAAGGTAAAAAGAAAGAAACATACTTTTCATTTTTATCGCTGCTATGCATCATAAAGTTATCTAAAATAAGCCAAAAAACTCCCCAGAAACTGTATTTCGTGTAATATAGATGCATTAAAAAACTACACTATATACATGCATATATTTTGAAAAATATTAGCCATGCAATTTCATTAAATCTCCTTTTCTTTAAAATTTGTGCTGCCTGACACCAATCTAAATTCATATTTATTTTGTCCGTTATATTTTTAATGTAAATTATACAAACCTTATCCTTATATTTTTTTTTTCGACAATTTCTTAAAATTGTCGGGGAAATATGACAGAACGTGATTAATACATGCTAGATTTTGATGTATTGAAGTTGAAACACTACTACTTTCTTTCTATATAAATTAAACCTTGATTTTTCTGATTTCATTTCCCACACATTATTAAAGTATTACTTCTTCTAACATACACATAAATTAAAACTTTATTTAGATTCACTGTTCCGGTAGACACTGAGGCTCTAAAATGCCTCAAATATTATATATATATTTCTATTGTTATAAGAGGGTATCGCACAGACTGATTGGGACCGATAAATTTATTATTTAAGAGAATTTGATAAATATACCACTAGAAAATTAACTTTTATAATTATAAATAAACTTCTTATATATGATGAAAAATATCTATATTCTCGTTTTTCTCAAAATAATGCCACCACATTGTAAATAAACTTCTTATATATGATGAAAAATATCTATATTCTCGTTTTTCTCAAAATAATGCCATTTTTTAAAAAGTTTTATTTTTATAAAATAAAGGACACATTAGTTATTCCGTACATTTATTATTTATGAGAATTTGATAAATATAATCCTAGAAAATTAAAACTTAACGTTGTAAATAAATTTACCATGGCATAGTGAAAAATATCTGTATTTGCCTTTTTCTCAAAATAACAGTACTAAAATGCTTCAAGTTTAGCTTTTTTTTTTTTCATTTTATAGTTAAATGTTTGAGGATATTTATGAGATAATGATAAAAATAACGCTAAAAATTAAATTTTAAAGTTGTAAATTAATGTGACTTTTGCGTTTTTCTCAAAACATAGATTATGAGGATTCTAGTACACTTTCCTCAAAATATACATCTTGCATAACGCTAATATTTTGCTCACATATTGTGAAATGAAGTTATTTTATATTAATTGTACATAATTATTTTTTCTAATTAATACCCATACTCGAACATTTTAAATTTTTTACAGTATTTTTTGCACAAAAATTTTGATAAAATAGAATCATAAATTTTAAATTTTAAGCACTTCAGTTAATTTAATTTTTGGAATCATAATTATTTCAGCTTATAGAATGTTATATTCATTAGAACTCTGAAACTTTTTAAAGTAAAAATACTGTGGATTTTATACGAGATGTACCTAAAAATTAATATACGACTTACATGCCAATACATTAAACTATTTTTGTATATAAATCAGAATTTCTTTGCACAACCAATTACATAAATATACAAATATCTCAATTTTAAAATACAATTTCTATTGCTTTTAAATTTAGGAAATGGGAATTATTTAAACTTGGGATAAGATAGCCTCATTTTCCTCGTTGTAGCCATTTCAGTTAGTTTAAAACTGAATCATTATAATATTTAGTGTTATAAGTTATAATACATTGCTTCCGTCTAGAGCCACTTAAACATGAGAGATTTCCATTAAGATTTTAATAGCTATAGGGAGACTTTAATCACCATAATCCTTTGAATCCTGAAGAGTTACTCGTAATTGTAATGGAAGCGAAATGATATTACCTTGATTAAGATGTATGAGAGTAAATCAAGTAATAAAAGACATGCTTCGGCGTTTAATACTCAGGTACAAAATCATGACTTTATTGAGAAGATATTTAAAGTGGATTCTATCCCACTTTCCTTCAATTTAACTTTTTAGGGACTGTTTTATGACATTGTTTGAATTGAAAAATCTCCCAATAAATGAAATATTATTTAGGTAGATTGATTCAGAATTAGTTACTTGTAATGAATAGTATTGAGAATATAAGAAAATACATAAACAGTTAAAATTGAATACTGAGTTTTTCAATCCAGTTAGTGACAAAGATAGTGAGCCAAAGGTAGTATGTGAACATTTGTATCAGTCCAGGGTTGAGTAAGGAGCTCTAGGAGTGAAAGTAGAGGTTTATGGCGCAAGAGCCAAATCTGGCTATGCTGCATAAATCAATGTATATCCGTGACCTAGGCATTATAAAAAGTGGGGGGAAAGATTGAAAATTGATTGACTAGAATGAGGATTGAAAATAAAGATCAATCGCTGGAGTATCTTGGGAACGCATCACCCGAGTTTATTAAAGTAAACTTCATAGGAAAGGAAAGATCATGATTTCCTGTACTTAACTAAAGAAGGAAAGATCATGAGGGGAAACTTAAGGATGAATTCAGATTTCTTTTTCAAAGGGGTTAAGGACTCCGACCCTTATCTCAAATCCTTCTAAAGACTCGAATTCAAATGGGTTAGAAAGAAGAACATTCTTTTCTGTAATCAAATGTTAAATTACACATATTTTGGTATTAATTTCTCCAGATAAAATATGATAATTAAATATTGATCTGAATAAAAAGAACTTGAATAATTATCTATGGATGACTTTGTTTCGAGCCTTCATTTGACTTTGTAATTCTGTAATTCTCTAAATAAGCTTAGCAACGACATTAACAAGAAGTAATAATAAGGTGGGAAGTTGTAGGAATTACAAACTTCTTACATTCCATTGAACGAACCACTCGAAATAATGAAGAGATTATTGTAAAAAATATATTCGAATGAAAATAAAGATTATGCTTTAAAATTTGTATGAAACAGTGTATTGGAAAAGTTGAGTTAGACAAAACGAAGTAACACCATGAAAAATGTATAGCTGTTCTATTAAACTTATTGCAATCGATCTAGCAACAAGGGGAACATTGCACAATTCTAAGAATTATTTATCTAGTAATAGAGCAAGAAATTTCAAGTTAAATATTTATTTAGGAATATTTTTGGTTATTGCGTATGTTTGGCTTCCTGAATAGATAAAAAAAAGCAAGGAATTTATTTAGGTCGCTGTATTATTGTGTCAGGATCTAAAATACACAGGTTACACGTTATTCGAAGTATGCATACCTGTAGATATCTCTTAGACTGTTGACAAAGACTGCTGTGCTTTTGTTTGCTCAAATATATTGTTGTGTCACACAAGCTAGATCTATCCCATATTATCTTTACTTTATTGAAGAGAAATATTTATTCTAGAGTAGAAATTATTTTTACTTATGCTGTAAAAGGAAAATTTTTGCAGTCTTACTTTTCCCACGCATTTATATTCAGAGATCATCTGTTTAGATATTTATGAGCTTGCTTGTCGAGAAACTCGCTAGCGATTTAACTCACAGATGTACAGTGGATGAATAAAGAATTCGAAAGCTGGTTTTATCACATTTCAGCTTATAAGCCTATATTTTGATACCTAAAAATACCTAGTGTAACAAAACCAAATATAATGAAAAAATCACTAAGTTTTATCTACAATTAGCCTGATAAAAAGAATTGCAAAGTAATTTCATTCATTGAAAATATATAAACACTAAAAATATACACAAAATAAATTCAAAAAAAGAACTCGGACACTTAAAGTTAAAAAATACACTCAGGAACAAAAAAATAATTACGACCAAGAAATAATTGCGGGATCGTAACGAAACTTGGCATGAAGATACATGTCAGGGAGATATGCAAATTATTAGAAATGCAGCGTGATTGCTCATTATGTATAGCCGGTAGAGGGCGTTTAACGTCGTTCTCCGTGGAGTATAAAACAGGTAACCAAAGCTTGTTTGAGTGTGCTGAATCGTTTACAAAGGAAGAGCTGAGGTAGACATGCCATTACGCCGTTTTCGAAGACAATATGAGCAGCTGTCGCAGTTTGAGAAGGGGAGAATCATCGGCATGACGGAAGCTGGGTGGTCAGCTAGGCGAGTAGCTCGTCAATTAGGCCGCTCTGATTGTGTTGTGAGGAGGTGTTGGGACCAGTGGATCCGAGAGATATCATTTACACGAAGACAAGGCTCAGGACTAACTCGACAGACCAGTCGTCGAGAAGACCGCCGCATCGTAAGAAATACACGCGTACAGCCAACTGCTTCATCGGCCGCCATCCAGGTACAGGCAGCTCCTTCAATAGGGTCCCCTGTGTCTTCTCGAACCATACGAAGGCGCCTGTTGGAAGGGCATTTAGGATCGTGGCGCCCATTACGTGTGCTGCCCTTGACGCCCACCCATCGACACCTCCGTTTGGAGTGGTGCAGCGGAATGGAACCAGATCCTCTTTAGCGACGAATCCAGATTCAATCTCAGCAGTGACGACAATCGTGTTCGTGTGTGGAGACCCCGTAGTAAACACCTCATTCTTGCCTTTGTTTTACAGCGACACACCGTTCACACAGCTGGTGTGATGGTATGGGTGCCATTGCCTACAATACACGGTCACCCCTAGTATTGATCCGTGGTAACATGACAGCCCAGCGTTATGTTTATGACATCCTGCAACTACATGTGTTGCCACTCATGCAACGGCTCTCAGGAGCCATTTTTCAACAAGAGAATGCTCGGCCTTACACTTCAAGGGGGTCACAAGACTGTCTCCGCATTGTTACTAACCTTCCTTGACCTGCCCGATCTCCAGTTTTGTCTCCAATCGAGCCTATCTGGGATCATTTGGGACAGTGAGTTGGGCATCCCACGAGTTTGAACGGACTAGATGCAAGGTTACAGCAAATATGGAACGAAATGTCTCAAAACATCATACAGAACTTGTATTCCTCAATGCCCTTTCGTATTGCACCGTGCATTCGCGCTACAGGGGGTTCAACAAGCTATTAAATCCTACGTTTTTTGCCTTTTTCTGTGAAATAAATAATCCCTTTCCTCTGATTTTCTAATTATTTACTTATATCAAAGTAGTGATTACGTATGTAAAATTTCATTTCATTTTGATGTCTCCTTCTTGGTGAGGTAATTTTTTTGTCTATGAGTGTATAATGAATGTAAGAGTACTCAGCATTTTGTCGGGAGTCCTTCATGTTTTATTACGACTCTTAGTCTTTTAGGCATTGACTCAATAAGTTTTATATAAAAATTTGGATAAATTTTAAGTTCAAATTGGAGTGCATTTTTAAGTACATTTTTGTCTTTGTAATGTATTTTTTAATTTATTTTCCAAATATGCCCATAAATTTTCAATCATATTTAGGTCAGGTGATTGTGTAGATGTCATGTGAGCATTTATACAAAAGCCATAAGTGCACAATATTTGCTCTATGTTTTAGATCATTATCTTGATAATAAATGAAAACCTTCATAATCCCCAATTGCTCGGCGCTTTGTAGCAAACATTTTTTCATAATGGTTAAATACTTTGTGTGGTCCATTATGCCATAAATTATGTAAAGTTTTCCTGGACACCAGCAGACATACAGCCCAAAATCTTGATAGAGCCGCCCTCCATGATTTACAGTAGATCTTGAATTTTGCTCTTGAAGCTCTTGATTTGGTTTTCGCCATACATAGCATTGAACATCTGAGCAAAACAAATTAAGTTTGCTTTCATCAGCAAATGAAACCGTTTTCCAAAATGAAAAGTCTTTATATTCATAAGTTTTTGCGAACTTCATTCCTTTCAATCAGTCGCATTTATTTATAAATGGCGTTTTACGTACCACCCTTCCATGTAAATTGTTTCTAAGTAAAATCAGTCTTATGGTTTTTGGATTAACAGTTTTTAACAGATTTCCAGGGTTATGCTTATTTTCAATTGATTTTGAAATTTTGAAACGTTTAATTACATCAAAAAATGTAGAATGAGATCTATTTATGACTTTATTGATTTTTTCAAATCGATTTCCTTTCTTTATGATACTTTAAAACGAGTTTTCTTGCCTATATTGAAGTCTGTTTTCTTTGCCTTCCCATTTGGAACTTCTAATTTTACTAAACTCACAACATTGAATAAAAATCTAGCTTGAATTGCGAAATTCAAAATTTTAAATCGACAAATAAGGCCAAGGTGGGAAATCTCACTTTGAATTACCGATAAAAAAGACAATATCGCCACTCGTCCGAGTTCTTTTTCGACTGGTTTTTCTTATTTCTGTTAACGTTTTCATTTTTGCACAACTGAAATCAAATTTTATTTTCCTTTTTACGAAAAAAAATTCGCAGGGAAATCATTTTAATAAAATATATATATAAGAAAAATTATACTTTTTTTTTTAACTATTTATTTGAGACGATTAAATGCAGTGACATAATGTCCACCATCTTTATTTTGCCACTGTATATGAGTCAAAAGAACTCACAATTCATCAGTTGGTTCTTCGACGAGCTCAACAGAAGACGCGAATTAGCCAGAGACGGTTTCGTTTGAACGAGCTGTTCGAATTGTGTGTACGAACCTTAAGAGTTTGAAAGTATTTTCGAAAAAAAATATATTTCTTCATTTTATACTAGTAATATTAAAACATCTGCAACGTAAAATATTACATTAAAAAAACGTGTTGAGCGAAAAAAGAGAAAATAAATAAATTATCCCATGAAATTCCAGGGAAAATTTAATAACTAGACATAGATCAATTTTGTACAAAATTAAGAGACTTTTATACCTTGAGGTAAAAATTAATCGCTATGTATTTCCTTAAGGATTCGTTTGAAAACTATAATGTTGAATATTACGTCATTCCTCTTTGAATATGATTTATTTTTATAAAATTAATAAATCTTTTTCAGAGAGTAAATCTTTTTCAGCAACATCCTCATGTATAATTTAAAACAATATTTAATTCCTTCCGTTTAAAATAATTCGAAACGTATTTATTTCTAACTTATCAGAATCAGACGTCAACTTTTAAGATTTTCGTCACATCCATCATATCAGAAACTCGAAATTCTTAGATGCTTTGAAAGAAAGTTTTTGAAAGTCATTGAAACTGCAAGTGACGTTACAAGGTTTTCTCGATTGTTCTAGAAAATTCCAAGGTGTCATATATTCCTAGCAAATATTTCTCACTATTAATATGCTTTGTTTCAAACAATTAATCAACAGAGGCTTTAAGAAACGTAGTTACAGTAGTTTGATTCAGGAACTTAAACAAAAGAATTTGAAATCGTTTTGGAGCGGGAAAAAATCTGCATAAACAGTTACAAGGAATTATCAAGACCACTAACAGTTATAAAAATTACAAGTCTCCTATTCGTATTCTAATTGATAGTTTGATTGATGATGTCAAAACAATTAACTCGATCCATTAAAAATAAACAGCAAAAGAATGCTATTCCCTATCAGATTCTTAAAGTCTTTATATATATTATAGAATAGACGGTTAGTAAAAGTATTAAGTCTATTTATTCCTTTGTATGAGAGAGGCCATTTTACATACAGTTTGAGAAGATCTACAGCGGAGAATCGGCTTACATGGCCGAGACGAAAAAGAGAGAATTTTACCTTGCTTCTAATTTATATGGAGGGATTTCTTTAGATCCTGTGGTAACTCTCAATGTATTGCATGAAGAGATCTTGAGGGATTTGCACTGAAGATACGGCGTCTAGTTAGAATTATTCTCTACATGTGTATGATCATGGGAAATTTTGTTTCAGAAATTTTACAAGCGTGGGATAGATAAATTAAAGGTTAATTTGGAATGGTATCAAAAATTAAAGGTGAACTCTTCTTTTGAGTTATAGAATGGGGAAAACTGTATATATACTTGCGAAACATTCAGAAACTATTTAACAGGTTTACATGACACTTCACCTGACCTTTGGGGTTACTTTATTACGTTATTTGGATCGAGAAACCCACCCCCACCTTGTAATCAAACTATGATTTTCGTAAATAAGTATTGCTATGTAAGAAGTAGAGAAGAAAAATAATCTTAGATAGAGAGAAAGAGCGAGGAATTGGAGGAATGTGATAGAGAGAAATCGGAGATATTGACGTAAGCGGAGATAAGTGGAAGCAGCGATTTTCAATTGCTCATGTTATTGGTCCGAGAAGGTTACGATGATATTCCAGAAGTCGATAATTAACTCGGATCCAATTTACAAGTGTTTGTACCTAATTCGAATCCAGGTATGCACTTATTAAGATAAGTAGAAATTTCCGTTATGAGTCTTAGCTTTGGACGTATTCATTCATATTATTAGTTCCACATTCATAACTTTAGTTGATTTTTGAATCGTTCTAAGGATTGAATAAAATCCGGTACGATTTTCTGGAGTTATGCTTAATAATTGCATCTAGATGTCTCAGAAAATAAGTAGCAAAGCTTGGGCATTACAACATATGCTCATTACTATAAAATTTCATTTTCCATTCATAAAAGTTATTTACATCATGAATTAAATTATATTAGACTATATAGCTAATCGATCATTCATTTCTTAAAAGTAGATTATTAGAATAAGCAATTTTTTTCTCTCATGCAGATGTTTCACCCTGATTTTAATTAAGCTTCTTAAAATTTCTTTAAATGATTATAGCTGCTTATTTAACGGACGTTACAGGTTACTGAATTATTATAATTTGTTATAAGATATAATATTTCCTAGGAATGGTATTTAATGAAAATACTAATACCTGAAAAAAATACTATTTTGTTTGATATATCATGTTCAAATTTTCAATCGTTAATAAAATACTTTTATTCATTCACTCAAGTTCAGGTACATTTTTTTAAACTTGCAGTGGATGGCACTTGATGTTGATACAGTTTTTTCAAATATTAATTTATTTAATTATATTTAATTGGTAAAAATGCAGTTGAGCCCAACCACTTGTCGCGATTTCAAAAAATTGCCAAACGTCGATTTTTTTTTTGGCTGAACGTTAAGTACGTGAAGCGGACCAGGGCAGCTACATTTAGCAAAATACCGCCAAATAATTCCTGTCGCCAAGGGTGGTTGGGCTAAATTGCGTTCCAACCCTTTAATTTACCGGATGAATTAATTAATTTTAGTTTTATATGTGGGAAAAATTGCCGCTTAATATTGTGATTCGTCATATGTATATACGTATTTATATTAATTGTACTTATTTAATAAAAAAGTAACTAAAATAAAAAATTTCTTTGTTGACCTAAGTAGGAATAGACTTTAATTTTTTTTTTATATTACTCGTTTTAAGCCCGCTTTCAGTTCAGTGGGAGAAAAAATTAATTTTTAAAAAAGTGTCATAAAAATCTAATGCTCTTTCGACGATCCGTATAATAATAATAAATAAATAAATTTAAAGAAAGAAAATCAAGGAAGAAATAAATTAAATTCGACAAAGCTTCCGTTTAAGAGAAACTTTACTATAATAATTAGTGCTCGACCGATTCACAAAAGCAATGGCTAAAATAACTTCCAGTTGTCGTAAGCTTCATTGTTAATACATCAGAACGAAGAAATTATAATTGTGATATAGTAGTAATATATTTAATTTATATTTAATATGAAATTGGTTCATGTAATCAATATAAACATTAAATAATAATGCTTAGTTTGTCTAAAAGCAAAGAATAAGTACATAACAATCATCGTCATGTTTGAAACGTGCTATACAGAATGGTACTAAAAATTTCAATGACAAGACAGGTAAACAAAAGCAATATTTCTTTATGTGTATTTTCTAACACCAGTATTAAGTATTACATATAAACAGAAAAATGAAAAAGAGTATGTATATATTGGATATAAAGTAGCTAAATCAGTTAATTAAAACCGAAATGCACAAACTGTAATTACAACAGTATATCTGAGCAGAAAACGTGTTCAAAGTACTTATTTTCTACGCCAACGCATATCTGATTATTTTAATGCACGTATTCAAATTACTTGTGTCGCGGTCAGACGGCACTGACACGCCGACTCTTGTGTCAAGGTCAGAGTCAAAAATGTTACATGTCGCTCACAAACATTTTTAGCTCATTTTGTGAAAGAAATTATCATAAAACGAGAGGTATTGTTCACAAACTAAAACTTATTCACAACGCAAGTGAAATTCTGTTTCTACGCCTTCTGGTTAAAATATAGGCTCTCTTTACATTTTCAATTCATATATATTATTAAATTAATATACATCTTAAAATATATATTGTGAGTAATTCAATTGCTTCTGAAATGAAATTTGGATTAAATGCGAGTGAAAAGGCTTATGACCGAATCGTAGTTTCGCACTTTTGACAAGTGTTAACTCGGAGATTTTTATACTCATACATGGCATTTGTATACATTTATCAGTTTCAGCCGTAAGAATTGTATGAAGAGAACCATGCTAGATATTCTATTTTTGCGATTCTCGTTACAAAAAACAAACAAAAAAACATTGCGAATGACGTAAGCAGAAGTTAATATTCTAATTAAAGTTCCAGAACAAGATGAACCTAAAAGATATGCACAGGTCACAATATGTACAGATTATACAGATACGTACAAAATATTCTGTGCGAAAGGCATGTACAGAATGCGAAATATATGTCCGTCGTCGTACACAAAACAAGATACGACTCGCTTGATAGAAAAACATTTTTAGTAGGAAATGAAACAGATAGAGAAATCATATTTGGTTCCTCTCATGAAAGATTTCGTTTATCAATAAATGTTCGTAATAGCCTTTTCTGATCACAACGGATGCTCATTTCGAATAATCCAATTATAGTCGATCGTTGCACAAATTGCTTCTTGATTGGGGACATTTAAATATATTTCATGATATAATCATATATAACATAGGTTATTCGTTTCCAAGTACTGTCTTACAAATCAAGAGTTTATTTTTACACTTTCTTATGATTATATAGTTTTATCGTGCCTCAAAAACCTTAAGAAGTGATTCTGAGTTTTGTTTTCTCTAGAATTTTAGCTAATAGTATGTCTACAGCTTTGTTTGATATTCTTCACTCACATTTGCATTTAATATTATTGTTACGTGAAATTTCTTTGCTTTTATGTTCCTGCTATAACCTTGAGGTTTGTTTGAGAGCTTATAAGCCTATTTCCCAATTCTTTCTATCACTGTAATGTGAATACCAAAAATAATTACCAAGTGGTACTAGGATAGATATTTCTGTATGTCAATAAAAATATTCTCACTGGAACTGGAAACTCTAGAGGTCAGTCTGCTGAGTTCTACATTAACGGCCTTCGAAAGGTCAAGAAACGCTGGAAGAAATGCATAACTCTAGAGGGAGACAATGTAGCAAAATCTTAAGAATAACAAATAAAAATTAGATTCAATCTGGATTATTTGTAGTTATAGTTAAAACTTTACAAAACCCGGGATAATAATTAAAACTTTATGATACTACGGATTACTTCAATCTACGGCTTTCTGACACCAAACAAATTCCTCCTCATCAAATCCTAAGTTTGCTCTTTTCGGAAGAAATCAGGTATTTAGCTGAATAAATCAGTATTCAACAATTTTGAAGACAATCGATTGTAAGATGTGACGTTTGTGGCCAGGAATTAAGTAAGTAAGAAAGTAAGTTATGAAAGTAAGTAAGTCATGAAAGTAAGTAAGTTATGAAAGTAAGTAAGTCATGAAAGTAAGTAAGTTATGAAAGTAAGTTATGAAAGTAAGTTATGAAAGTAAATAAGTAAGTTATTAAAGTAAGTAAGTTATGAAAGTAAGTAAGTTATGAAAGTAAGTAAGTTACGAAAGTAAGTAAGTTATAAAAGTAAGTAAGTTATGAAAGTAAGTAAGTAAATTATGAAAGTAAGTAAGTTATAAAAGTAAGTAAGTTATGAAAGTAACTCTAAAGTAGCACAAAATGTACGACAAAACAAAGAATTTAATAGAATGGGGTCAACGTACTGCCATGTTGCATGCATACCACGATTGAGTAGCAACAGGATCGGGCTATCAAAGGAAATAATATATAGACCAATATGCTCCCTGGGCTTGTGTGGAATGCAGTAGTTACGGCAGAATCTCTAAGCAACCCTGGAGATCTTTAGACACGTCGGCACTCCTTCTTAGAATACAGTTAAAAATGGTTGATTGATTGATTGGTTCCATTAACATCGCATTTGAAGCAAAGCAAGGGATACTGAACTCTTAATACTGAACCTCGGACGAGGACGAGAATGAAACTGAGAGGCACCTCACTCTTCAAACTTCCCATATCGCCAACGGAAGAAGTTTAAAACTTGACAGATTTAACGTGTATCAGCCCCTGCTACACGATAGTTCTTTAACGGCAACAAGGCTCAAATCCACGACTCGACTAAAAACTGCCGGACGGGAGTGCGCTACCATAACCGCTCGGCTACTGCGGTCACAGTTAAAAATGGAGTTCGTCAGTAAAATCTATTAGTCTCCAGTCAACGGAACTTTAAGCTTAATGATACCGCCACTACTGTAATAGGACTTGATGGTGTATTTGTTTGAAGGGAAAGCTACTTACTTATCAGAGCAAGTGTAGATTCCTAGGTCAGAAAACAACGTTATGATTTGGGCTGCAATTGTCTTTGATATTCAGATTCCTTTGTCAGTCAATCGGAGCACACTTACAACACAGCTGTACGTAAACGAAAATACATGATCGGTTGTAAAGGTATTCCTTTGCTTTTCAATAAAGAAATGACTGGCCGCACACATCACGCTTTATTATGTTGTCTTTATACTTGTCGAGCATTTCTTATGCCACTTAATCTCTGCCTCATAGAGTACATTAAGGATCAGATGCGAGAGCATCTGCAGCCTTCACAAGTTGTTGCCAATTTATCACGATAGTTGGAAACAATTCGTCAATGAATCCTTTAGAGCACTATTTGTGAACTTTATCAGTCTACCAGTATATCTCACAGAGTGACAGCTTGTATCCAGGTCAGATGTGGACCAACGCCTTATGGACTTCTTTATTTTGTAACAATCAAATTCTGGAATATATCAGCCAACTGTTGTGAAATTGCAAATGCTTATTTTTCTTCGTATTTATATCGCAATTAAACAATTATTTTACGAAGCTTAGACTTTAATGCCTCAGAGAAGGCATACATTTGGTAAGTCAACATTTATTAACAGAACAATATTTTAATTTATAAGGTTGATATTACGAAGTTATTATGTGAGAAATTTAATATTGTAGTATCTGACAAACAATGAAATGGACATTTTACAATTATCTACTTCCATCATCTTGGAGGAGTGAAACAAAATGCATCCTTCGAATGAGATATGAAAGGATATTAAGATATGGAAGTATAAACCACACTTTAATTGACTTAAATCAGTAGTTGCGAATGATCCAGGAAAATTTAATATTATAAAGTACATCAAATAATTCAATACAAAAATAATATCATTCAATATAAGACTGGGCATAAGAATATCACTCAATTAGATAAAAAAAAAAAAAAACAAGAAAAGAAATTAGTTCAAATATTTACAAAAAATAATAGCTAAAGGATAGCCGAAGAGATACGGATCGTATCTGAAAGTTACAAGTTAAAATGTAACATAGAAACAAAAAAAAAAAACTGTCGAGTATCCTTGTAATCATTGCAAGCAAAATTCGAGCATCCAGCAGACGTCCACAGTGAACTCTGGTTAGTTGCCTTGCGAGAACCGCGAACCTTCTCTAGTTCGAGATGTCTTCTGCTCATCCAGGATATATTTAACAGCTCATCCAGGATATATTTAACCGGCTGGCAACAGAGAAAGGAAAATCCGGACAGGTCCAGAAGATAATCAGATTTAATAGTTGGCGGAGACCAACAATCAAATGACCAATGCAAAAACTCTCTTTCCTCTTCGGCTATGTTTTTCTGATGACTTCATGTGAGTAAATACTATTACCACTGGTGCGCACGGAGAACACTCGCAATTTGCATAACTGCCCATACAGAAATAATTTTAACGTGCCGCTTTATGGTAAAGAGAGAATGTAATAAGCGGTTCGAGAAGGTCTTCCACAGACAATGTCAACAAAGCCTTGAAATCTTGGATAAACATCAACAGCAGCAATTATATGTTGAATGGAGTGTCAGCCATTGCAAGCACCTTACTCAGTTTACTAATAATAATTTTCAAGAGGGGGGGTGCGGCGACTCTCTTCTACAACAACGTTAGAAGTTAAAAAGCTTTACTTAACCAGCCAGAACAGATATCTTTTCAACCTGATTGGTAGGACCGTCAACTTCGGACCCCTTGGTACAGGGTTCGAAACAACGCTGCTTCATCAAGGTCATCAACTCTCTCCCCCTCCTCGGGGTCGGAAAACCACCCGCGGCCGAAGGGGTAAGCAAATATATTACTTGGAGCCGAAGCACGATTAAAAAAATAAAAAGAAGTCAATTATCTTTTATAACTCAAAGGTTGTCATTTTTTGGATAAACGTAATGTGAAATAACAGTATTGCAATTTTAAGAGTAATCAAGCCATTAATCGGTAATACACGATTCGTTGAAGTCGCTAAAAAGAAGCTATTACTACTGTATTTCTCTCCGAAAGAAGAATTTTAATGCTTTTCTTAATAAGATCTAACATATCCATCTATTCTTGAGATGTTTAATAAACACGATACGAATGCATTGTTAATGTAATTATACAATCTAGTCATAAATCCGGGGTCATACAACGAAATCGATCCAGATACGTTATACTAGTCCAAACATGATTGCAGAAAGCCAAAAATTGCAGGAAAACACAAATATTTCGTATGCAAAAAAAAAACCAAATAATAATGCTAAACATATCTTTTCTTGAAACTAACTGCAATGATCACGAATGAATAAAAGCTATTTGTAAGAATTCGATGACCTTCTACTCACGATGGATTTATTATGCCATCATCAAATACATTAGATCAATGATATTTACGTATTCATCTATCGGCAATAACATTTACCTAAAGTTTCAGCAAGAGAGAGACTCAATAACAAATACATGGGTACGCAGTAAACATAGACTTAGTGCTCTTCAAGTAAATGGGAGAAATGCTGAGAACACAATTCTATATTTTCACTGAAACACAAGGGCATTATTCGAATTTCCTGCAAAATCGTTGTATTATACTGCATAACAAAACAACAGGAAACTTCTGAATGGCTCGTCAAGCTTACTTATATGAAAAACATGCTCAAATAAGGAGCATATTGATTTATTTGTCTAATTAAAATAGTTACATCCACTATTGCTTTAAGCAATTATCCTCCAGTTCATAATAAGATATATTCTATGTTCTACATATTTGTACTATTAAACTATTAATAAATGTTAAAGCAGTGAAGAACAGAATACCCCTTAATACATTTAATTTATAACTACGAAATCCAATAGTTCCTCCATTTTTGATGATAATTGTTTGAAAAACATTGCTTAAATGGAATCATAAAAGGCGTTCCAAAATAAGAATGCGTTCCTCTTTCTTAATAATGAAAAGTAATGTATTAATATTTATTTATCCGTCTAATAAAAAAAATTACGTGCATCTTTGCCTTGTTCCCTTGTTGATGTAAAGAAATATTCTATGTTCTCTATATTTGTGTTAGTACATTGTAACAAGAAATAATAAATCTATGAAGAATGGAATTAACAATTATTTTAAGAAGAAGTCTGTCCATTAACCCCTCTCCGTGGTTGGTTTTTTGTGGCATAGGGACTCGAACCCACGAACGGAAGAAAGCAACATCGACCGCAAGTCTACAACCAGGACCACTAAACTACCACTAATAGGACCTTGCAATCATACCATTACGATTTTAATTAATCACACGAATCGAATAACTGGAAAGCACAATTAAATTTTTACTATTTAACTATCTCAATTAATATACTATTTTAGATAATTAAATTAAATTATTGAAAGAACTTATATATGCAAACACCATTTCAAAGTGTTCCTTGTGTTTTTTGCAGATAAAAAAAATAGAAAGCATTCGAAAATAATTAATCGCAATATTTTTCCAACGTAATTGTTCCAGACCACGAATACTGTTATCTTTTAAAGAAGAAAAACAGAGGATGATTTCATTCTTGAATGACCAACGAACACGTTGAACAAACCAGAAACTAATTAAAATTACTTCTCTATCTTAATTACGAGTTGGTAGTATTTTCCAGTACTTTTGTTGGCAGTGTCATTGCCCCAAATGCATAATATAGTTAGTCCTTTGAAAAATTGTTCTCGATGAATACAATTCAGATGTAAATCTTTAAAATAAAGTACAGCGCACAAAACTTATCCGCAAAACTCTAGTTAAATTCAAAACAAAATAATTCCGCGCGCTATTGTTCGCGAGTCTACCTTTTATTGATTTTTGTCGCTCGTTCAAGTAGCAATTTGCATTCGCGACGAAGCGCGTATTGTTAAAACTTTAGCAGCTTTAATTTCCAAAATGTGGTTGCCAACCAAGTTTCCATTATAGTTATTAAAAACGTCCACATCTCTCGAGAGCAAACTAAGATATGAAGTTTAGAGGTAAACTGAGAACTATTATGTCAAAGGGATTAAAGTGATTCGCGTTGGAAGGTCTAGTGTCAAGAAAAAAATTTTAGTCTTAAATTATTATTTTCTTGCTCGGCTTGAATATATATAAATCTTCTCATGCAAGGTTTAAAAATGCTAGGTAAATTGCTAGTTTTAAAAAAAAACAGCATTTCATCCACTTGCATTTAATATGTAACTCTGAAATATGAAAACAAAAACTGTCATATTTCTTTTTAATAGAAATTAATTAATGTTTTTTCTTTCTATTAAGCAACCTATTGCCGATTTTTAATTTATGAAAAAAATAAATTTCGTTATTTTAAACACATTTATAGTTTTTTTTTTATCTTTTAAATTTCATATAAAATTATTTTATTTTTTTAAATATATATAATGGCTGTATCAAAGAAAAAAATTTTTTTTTCTTAAATATAAAGCCTTTTTACAATACTGGAAACAGAACAAGTGAATATCAGCATAAAGAATGTATATCTTTTTACAACCACAATAAAAAAATTGAACCGAAATTGTTCCATGCAACGACCCCTCCCCGTCGAGAAGAACAAATTTCATAAGCCGAAGCTATTTTTTTTAAAAAATAATGTTCAAATTAAATATTAGAATTAAGGCAAACGATGAATTATTAAATTGAATATATTTTACTTTAAATATAGTTATTACTTCCCTAAAATAAATTAATTTTTATTTATTTTTTATTTCAATCCAATCAAAAAATTTAGGAACAGTTTTTTATGACATATTTTTGGAAATTATTGGTGGAAGAAGGCATCTAGCATATGCAAAAAAAACTTTTAGGATGAAATTTTGAAAAGGTCTCGTGTGACTTTTTTGTGGTTAACTAAAACAATTGTTCTTTTGATAGCTAAATAATTTTATATTAGAATCAAACACTATTTCAAATTGATAGTTCAGTTTCAAGTGTTAAGATGAATATATTTGTAATTTTTTTTTTCCAAATACAATAAAAATAAGAATCTTCTCTAATATATTAAAAATAAATTAACTAGTAATTTTTTTTTTATTTAATGCATGCACAGTATTCAAGCACTAGAAAAAAATCGATTGATAATACGAACGATTTCTAATCGATGCACTTTTCAAGGCAGCATAGTGCCGCTAAGAACGGGAACAAACCGGTTCCTCACTTTCACATTTAGTAGATTACTAGAGTACAATAACTCTTATACATTATTAACTAGTGAATTAATCAAATATAAATGCTATAGAGAAAGAAAATCAAAAAAAAAAAAAATAATAATAATCAGCAAAACTGATGCAATAAAGAAAAAAGAAGGAAAAGTAATCAGAAACGTCGAACTTCGCCAAAGAGTAAATCCTTAAAGTTATTAAAAGCGCGCGTGCATCAAAAGCAAGTAAGTTTTAAAACAGTAAAAATTAAGAACTTTTTTTTTAATAAAAAAGTAATTCAAAGTTATGGCTATTTTCCTTCCAGATGCGTTCATGCAAATTTAATCCAAATTCATTGTTTCTGAAAATGAGTTTTTAAAAAAAAAATTACTAAATTTTCATGACGATTGCGTTCGTAAAATGCAGATGTGAAATCAGAAAAGTTTGAAATTTTAAATTCATTAGCATATTAATGCATATCATCCTTTTAAATATTAATTAATACATGAAAGATCGACAAATCTTGTGCACACATGTTCAAAATCAATTAAATCGGAAGAAAGTGTCTATGAAAATAAGATTGATTATGGCATAGCACCAGAATTTCATCATGGTAAACATTAATCTAATTCTTTTTATTTGATATCAGATATTAGTCAAAGAAATATAATCATATTCGTACGCATAAATATTGAAAGAATGTGTACTGTACTAACACAGAACTTGTGATTTCGTTTTAGAAAATTAAGGTTTCTTATATATATTTGTTTCAGAAAAGATATTTGAAAACTAAAAGTAAAACGAATTTTATCTTTTATTTGCATTATAAATGTTATCATATAAGTATTTTACAATGCTTAAAATTATTAAATTACGATGAAAATGCATGTTGTTTTAAAACTATGTATATAAAAGCGTAAAAAAATATTACAACTGAATTAAAATAATAAAATTATAAATTTATAATCTGATAAGAAACATAAATTTAGTAGTTTGCTTCTTTTAAATGTATATATATTTTTTTGAATCTGTTTTGTTATTATTATTCTTAGAATAAGTGTTTTGAGACAATCATAAGAATTTGTGTAAGCTGTTTATCAGAAATGAATTTATCTGTAACAAAAATACTTTTTTCGTTAAAAGATATTGTTAGAAAACTTTTACAATTTCAGGTAATCTACATTTGTTATTTTTAAAAATAAAGTAATCAACCTAATTAATCTTGCCTTTTGTAGAATCTCGAACTAATTGCATTTAAGAAAACATAAGAAAAAAGAAAATAAAGGAAGAGTAGAGATATTCAAACAAGTTTCCTCATTGATTAAAAATGCATGAAAATATTCATTTTATCTCTTTCGTTTGAAACGTATTAATAAGACGCATATAAATACTACCAGCACGAAAAGAGTTTGACAATTTGTACAAAATTTATCTTCGAATTATTTCTTACGAAATGAAAATAATAATAATAATAATTTCAGCCGGCAAGATTATACAGGTATAAAAATACTCAGAATTAAAATGCAAAAAATTAGGGAACTACGTTAATATTTATTGCACGCGAAGAATAAATGATTTTCAAAAAACAAAAATATTTTTTCAAACTTGTTAATTTTTTTTTTTATTTTGTCTGAAAAAAACTTTTTTATTTGCTTTATTTCATTTCTTTTATAAAAAAAATATATTCCGGAAATTTCCTTTACCCAAGATTTGGCTTCCTGAATTGAAATGCGGAAATTAGTCCGTTGTTTGTACACGAAAAGTGGTTAAAACTTGCATACAAATGTTTTACGAACTTTTCTGTTTTTATTTATTTTGCGCAAAGAAAAGAGAAAGAAAATTTTAATTTATAAACTTTCTTCGATTGCGCTTGTGTTTATCTCTCTTTCAATCACACAAAACTTTTCGATCTCCGTTAAATCAAATATTTTGCAGACAAGTTTTGCATGCAAAAATGCACAACAAAATCAACTCTCCTTACCTCTTAGTGCAAATTAGTAAATAAAACTTAATGCACTATCAGATGCATCAACAGCTTTGCTCCCTAGAGTTGTCAACATCACCTTCCCTCCGTTGCGTCTAGAGTAGCGATGAGCGTAGTACCAGAAGAAATCCCTTCTCCCTACTAGTACATACTAGTTCAGGCTTTCTAAGAGAAGTGAGTACCAACATTCCATCTCGTACTACAGCACGTTGTATGCTGCTTTCACGTATAAATCGAATTCACTCTTCTACGCCGGGCAGGATCACCATAGCAACGACGCATGCGCGAAAATTGTCAAAGTCTGTCCGTGATAACTGTCCATCGTATTAAGGCGCTGTATTCGTTTTTATAAGGGAGGGATTTTATGAACTTGGAGCTTAAACTTCACAATGCCTTAGCTTTGGAGGCAAATAACAAAAGAAGCATTAAGGGAGTGAGAACTGTGCCGTGTTGGGAGGGAGGAAGTACTGGGGGTGACTTCAAGGTTTACCTGGGAGAAATTCTTTGTCCAGGCGATTTTGTTAGCCAATAATGTGTCTTGTATAATGACCAGTAATTTTTTTCTGAATTTCTTAAATAAATAAGGAAAAACAATATTTGAAAATAAATTTACGAGAATAATATTTTTAAAAATATATGTTATGGCAAAAATATTAAACACAGAATGTAGTTTTTATCACAACAAAATTAAATATAAACTTAAGTGTGATATTCTAAATATTAAGACGTCCACTTACTTGGTGTTTCTTATATGTTTTCAGCAACAATTTTCACATTAATATTTTCAGAATACATAAAGTAAAATAGTAATGATTGGACATAGCAGATCATCATTTAGAAAAATATTTTCGCTAAAAATATGTGGAGTTATGAATGTTTCAATTTTCATCAAAGATCTTACAAATCTTTTCAATAAACGTGTTTGAAGGCGTTCTGAGCTTTAGAATTAAAACTAATTGGAAAAATACATATTTAATAATATTATTCAGATGAAGTAATTGAAATGACATAGTTATCGACGACAATTGTTTTAAATAATGGAAGGCATAAGAAATGATAAATGCGTTTCATTATAATGGAATATTAATGCCTCAGAAAGCAAATTTATTATTTGTTGTAAAATACAGAATAGTATAAAAATATGAGTAAATAACGAAATAACAACCAATCCTTTATTACCATCAATATTTGAACGTCTATATTATCGTGGCTTAAGCTCATTAATTTTTAATTTGAAAAAAAAATAATATTTTTACGCACTTATTTCAGTTAGACAAAAGAGAAAGAAGGAGAAAATTATATTGAAGATGATTCTGAACGTAATATAAATAAATTTGATTATGACTGTAATTTAAATACAGATGATTCTGTATGTAATTTAAGTAAAGATGATTCTGTATGTAATTTAAGTAAAGATGATTCTGTATGTAATTTAAGTAAAGATGATTCTGAATGAAATGTAAAAAATAATTAGTTTAAGGTTCTTTAACAGGATCACTTTTGAAAATTACGAAATGGAAACTTTTTTGAGTAAAAAAGTGAATAGTACGAAATAGAAACAATGTTACAGTCGAATATTTGAAAACAAAAGAAAAGAAATATAATAGGCCGTCACTTAAAAGAAATATTTAGCTCATTTTTTATATACTGAAACATATTTCCATGGATACGGCAAAACGTAAAGAGATACATTTATTCACATCATTTTTCAACTGAAAACATTCATAACTTTTAAAAAGGAGACGAAGTTCCCAATGATAAATTCTCTAATTTTTGTTAACTCTTCACGAAATATATTACAATTGATCTTAAATTTTTATTTGATCATATCAAATAAAAATTTGTTTTAAAAGATAAATATTTATGCTTTTTAAGGTTATTAAAAATATTTATTGTTTTTGCATACGTATTTAAATTTCTCATGATTTAAATTTTGAAATAATCTTTTCTAAAATAATGTTTCAAAAAATTTGTTGATAACCATGAATATCGGCTAGTACTTTTTTATGACCAAAGACAATTTTTTTGTAAATTTGTGTACTTTTAATTAAAAACTATTCTTTTTATGATATGGAATATATGGAATTTTTTAAGTCATCCATAGCATTCCATAACGTAAAATTCCATGAAAAATTATTATCAAATTCTAAAATGTAGATCAAAAATACAGGAAGCTGCGATTCTAGAATAATTATTAACATATACTTTTTTTATTAGATTTATTTTTCGTAAATTATATTAATTTACATTTACACATTTCTTAATTCGATTAATTTATCATATGCTACCAAATTATTGTAAGCTACCTGAGAGTAATATACCATTCTTATTTCAAACGAATATTATAATCGTTGTGATGAAGATGGAAAAAAACGAAACCCATGTGATTGTAAATGCTTCTCTACAAGTTTTAAAAAGATAATTTTGAATTTAATTTAAGATTTTTACTTTCAAACTTAATATTTCGCAAAACACCTCTTCTTACAGGTATCATGGCTAGTGAAAACAAAAAGAAATTTTTTTTTTTTATTTTTCTTGTGAAATCTATTTCTACCAAGCTTCACTTAATTTAAGAAAAATGAGCACTGAAAAAATAATTTTATTACTTTTATATACAGAAATTTAATTCTATTTTAAATTATTTGAATAAGATAGAAACCAAGTTCTTATTCTCATCAGACCCTCCCTCTTTCTAATAATCTTACAGTATGGTGACATAACACAACGATGAATATGTGCAGACAATAACAATGACGTGTAGATAAAAACAATGATGAATATGTGTAGAATAAGCGTAATATTAAATAAAAGTAATAAACATAGAAATAAACGCTGTTCAAAAGCAGATATTACAGCCACTAGTGAAAATAATATAACCCTCAAAGGCCATATTGTTTGCATCTATAAGTTTTCTAAAACACCATATTTCATATATGAATCTTAAGCAATATAAGAAAATGCATCACATAAAAATAAAGAGTATTTAAAAATAATACAAAATCAACATTGCGTTACATTTCTTTCATTCCTTAATCACTCCCAAAACAGGTATATTTACCAGATTGAAATAACAACGACTGTCCAAGGAATCATCTGTTGGATAATTTAAATTACCGCTGAAACCGCCAAGTGGTTGTATTACTTACCCTCAAATATATAAGATTTAAGAAAATTATAGTGGTAACATTTGAAATGTTCTAAAGTATAAATTATAAACATCAAGATTTTATGTGCCTAATTTTTAAATTCCTATTAGCTCACACTCTCCCTATATATATATTCATATATCTTATTCAAATTTTTAATCGTTAATAAAATACTTTTTATTCATCCAGTCAAGGTCAAATACATTTTTAAACTTGTATTGGATGACACTTGATGTTAATACAGATTTTTTCAAATATTAATTCATTAATTAAATTTAATTGGTGAAAATGCAGTTGAGCCCAACCACTTGGCGCAATTTCAAATATTACCAAACTTGGCGATTTTTTTTTTTTTTTTTTTTTGGGGGAACGTTAAGTCTGCGAAGCGGACCAGGGTAGCCACATTTGGCAAAATACCGCCAAATAATTCCTATTGCCAAGGGTGCTTGGGCTAAACTGTATCCCAACCATTTAATTTACCGGATGAATTAAGAAACAAGCCAATGCTTCTATCATGTCATTTGTCTTGCAATGGCAAATTGGGTAAAGCGTCGGCTTAGAATCTTCATGCCTTCGGATCGAATCTCGTAGAAGTGTAAATTTTTTTTATTTGATTTTCAAATAATTAATTTTAGTTTTAAATGGGAGAAAAAATTTCTCTTATATAAGGTACTTAGCAGGATATAAATTTAGGAACATATACTGTCAGTGACGAAGCGTGTAGATCGCTGGAAAAAAAATTATTTTGCCACTTAATATTGTGATTCTGTCATTTGTATATACATATTTATAATAATTATAATTATTTAATAAAGGTAACTAAAATAAATTTCTTCTTTGTTGACCTAAGTAGGAATTTTTTTTTATGTTACATGCTTATCTGTTTTCATTGGGAATAACAAAAAAAAAATGACACCAATTTTCAGCTATTATTACATAAACTTTTACTCAGTCATCATTACGTTAAACAAATGCATTATAATATTTCAATAAACTGACAGATTTCATCAAGAAGCAATTATTTTCATGTCTATCCGCGTGTTATCGACATAGCTGCATATTGTTTCTTATTTATGACCCAACGTCATACAAGGTTCGTCGATGTAATCTGACTCTGTAACACGCCTTTGATTAATGTATGTGAGAGCTAGGAAAATGAGATTCACAGGGGAGCAAAAATCAATTTTTTACCTCAGTGTCGAAATCAGAATACAAAGGAAGGGGAGAAAATAAGATGTCACTAAAATACCATCGAGGTATCTGAATGAAGATAAGAAGATGAAACCTTATGTTTTTTAAATTAGGGTTATCAAACTAAATTTTAGAAAGTCTTTAAATTAGAAGTGGTTTAAGATAAAGAATTGGACAAATTGATGCATACTTAATTCCGACTTTTATTAATCTCTGATAAATTTTATAAGAAATTGTATAATTAACTATTAAAGTAGGAAATCCGTGATTGCTAATAGTAACTGGCTAATGTTAGTACTAACCAAGAATTTTGGTCAATGGGATAAATAATGCATATTAATCCCATTTACAGATAAATATTAATAATACCATTGAAATTTGGCCTTAGTGATTAATTAAACAAAATTCATTTAAATTCCCATTTTACATAATTCTTAAGACATTTGTTACGAAGTATATGATATTACAAATGTCAATCTTTTAGTTAGAAATGAATTGCTGTTATTTATAAGATATATTCGCCGTTTGAGACATCAAATAGATTACATTACTCTCAAATATCTTAAGGTAACAAAATTCGCACACAAATTACAATAAAAATAAAAAATTATGGCATCATTTTTTGAATAATTATTTATTTTGGCAGAAAGTATTGGCTATAGTGACATTTGGGGGATGTTACGAAGGAATTTTCACTTTTGTAAATTTGCAGTTGAGTGACAATTGATTTTAAAATTGAAATACGAAAATTCTTTTGGACATCTGAGTTGAAATTCTTACTGGAGCTTTCTCTTATACTTATTTCTTTCTCTCTCACTGGAACTTCACGGCTGAAAATAAAAGCTACCTTGAAGACAATAAAATCAATCTTTCTGCACAGTTGTCTTGAATTGCCGTGTTTTGTTCCAAGTTTATATAAGCTTTTTTTTCCCAAAGAAGGTATTTCAACTATTACGTATCCCGGCTATTATATATAGTCTTATCCTTATCACCCTTATCCTTATCCCTATATTCTGGAATTCTAATCCAAATGGTTTCTTTTACCTTCACAGTTGGAAATTTTAACTTAGATGTCATAACACTTTTTCTTTCTGGAATAATGGAAATCTATTGCTAAACACGTTGAAAATTACTACATTGATCAAACTGCATTAGAAATCGTAAATAATAAACCTTTAATGTGATAAATTCTTGTAAATTATTCACTACAATCGGTTTATTTGGTTACCATTAACACAATAGCCGGTTAGTATTAGTTAAAAATGCCGCTTATTATTAATAATAACCGATTGAATTCATTGACCTTCACATATCAATTTGAGGACATAAATATTTGATAAGATCTGTAAAAGGTAAAGAGTTTTAATTTAAATAAAATTCAAAATAATTTGGTTTCAATTTACATTAAATGTACTAAAATCGATGTAAGATATTTTAAAATGAAATTGTATAGAACATTATTAGCAGACAAAAAACAAAGAATAAACACAAGGCGCTTTAAATTCAAATTTTGCAAACAAAACAAACACAACTTGAGAAAATTATAATTAAGGAACCCGGTTCAGAAACAAGACATTAAAAAAAAATAAAATAAAATAAATTTGAAAGATTTTTTATTTTTTTCTTCGCCTTTTGTTATCTATCGGTTTTGTTTCAATCGGTGCAAAAAGCGGGGATAAATGTACATAACAGTAGCACAACTTCTTCGTAACAGAAGACAACAATGTTACCTAAGATTTTCTTTATCTTCATTTCCTTATTTTCCATAATTTTTTATTCTGGATTTACCTGATTCTTGTACCCTACCCCCCAATTACAGAAACGGGTTATAAAGCCATTGCCTATACGGATTTAGAACAGTTTACCCTCTCTGATACAGAACAACTGTTGATACATTGCAGCAATTTTACAGCACCAACTAGTTCCAAGCTTTCCGTAATCTAACTGATAATTTAGTTTCAATTTTAGATTTTTAATAACGATGTGTACCCCGTAGGAAAAAATGTTCTATGCCTTTATTGATGTGTTTATTCGAGTTGAGTTTCAAATTGTAAATAATCTGGGTTATTCATTAATTAACGTCATTAAAATAACTCTATTTCAATAGATATAACGCAAATTGTGATAGGAATCGATCTTAAAAAATATTATAGAAAAATAATTAACTTCAGCTTAAAATGTAATTAACGAAACTACTGCAAATAAATTATGAGGAAGAAACAATAACAATTTGCTAAGCAAGTCCTGTTGCACATACTGGTTGAATCCTAATGACCAAGCTTATTGATGATAACTAATTCAAAATGGTTTTAAATTTGTGTGTGAGGAGGGAATAACTTTGTTTATCTTTTAAAACTCAAACTCATAAAGATTTATATTTGTTACACTGCAAATAGTAAGAAGATTCCTGCATTACTTCATCCAAATTTTAGATCTAATAGTTTTTTCCCCTCTATTCAAATACAACTGTTTCATAACATTCGACACGTAGTCAACTTTCATTTCGGTTACGTATCATTGGGTATTTTAAGTTTGTACAGTTGCAGAATTTGCTTTAAAGACAACTCTAAAAGTACAATTCAAAATATTTTTGAAACTTTTTCTAGGAATATTAGCTGATATCCGCCCACTTCGCAGGAGAGACGATAATATAACATTTTGGAACATAAACGTAAGATATCAAGAAAATTTTCAATTTTTAAAACTTTAATGATAATCTAAATTTAAAATTTTAAGAAATTTATTGTCTGTAATAATGTTTAACCTCGACATTCAAATATATGAGAAAAATAAAAAAATTTAGTAAAAAGTCACCCCATATATAGATAAAATGGATAAAATTTATTCCACCGTATACATGTTACACCTAGTATTACCTAAGATGAAACCTTTTGTCAGAATATTCATCATGGGCTTAACTTTCAAACGAAATACCCTCGCTATGTCATCGTGTCTATCATAAGATTTTTGTCCTCGCCTCAAGACATTTTGATTTCTGATCATTTAGGATTGCAAGTGACTGCAATCCTAAAAAAAGTCGTGCAAATCGGAACGTCCAAAATATCTTACGTATATCATAGCCTCTTCAGTTCGTTCATGCATGTAGCGAGGTCCTCCAGTAAATGAAGATTGTCTTGCGTGTGTGCTACTCCGTAAAAAGTCACTGTCTTAGTCTTTTTCAAAATCCCGTTAAGTTTTGGATCTAAACTGCATTCCAAATTCAGAAACTCAATTTATTCCAAACTCATTTATTTCTATCGCTAAATATGCACGTTTTCTATTTTCGACATGTACGAAATTTCACATAAAGAGCCCCTTCGCGAAAATCTGGCCAGTCCTCCATCAGCACTTCAATATAAAATTATTTGGTATTTCTAAATTTCGCACACTCAAATCTCACCAAGTAAACTTAATTGGTGATAATACACAGTATACATATAAAAATATATTCCGTTTGGCGTCGGTCATGTCATTTTCGGCGATAAAGACGCCTAAAATAACATAACCGATGGGTAAGAGTAGATTAACGGATGAAAATTACATTTTGGATAAGACTTCCGTAAAATCCGTTCTTAGTGAGCGTCTACATCGCAAATGGAGTAACTATGCTAAATTTCAAGTCAATCGGTTGAATAGTCTTTGAGATTTCGTGATGAGTCAGTCAGTGGCATTTCGCTTATATTTATAGGAATATTGAAGAAAAATTCTGATCAATCAATATGATTGCGCTTTAAATTTTCTTCCAAACTGATAAGTTTTGCTTTTACATAGGTAACAAGAAGCTTCAATTCAGAGCATATGTAGGTTTAATCCGGATTTAAGAGAAAATTGGCTATCAAATTTAAGTAAATTTTTTTGCAATATTAAAAAAAGAGAATGATATCACAAAGAAAAATAAGTGGGTGCTGACTGCATTTATAAATCAGACATCCTATATATTTATTAAATTCTAACGTTTTTTAAATATCTTTATTATTTATAGGAATAAAATTGTTATGCTTATTAAATTGATTGTTTAAGTGTATATAACCAAAGGATTTATTCATAACGTTAGGAATATGTACATATGCTAATAGCTAAATAGCATAATTTCAGCAAAAAAAAAGCATAAATTACTATTAATATAGCTAATTATATGAATACATAGGAATTATAAAATCTAAACTCAATTATCAATTGAGAAATTATGAAAATAGACTAATTTAAAAATTTAATTAAAATATAAATTAAATTATTGAGGAAACAAAACAGTAAAAAAAGGTGATAAAGTTATTAAAAATGTTATTTTTGTCAGGGGACAGAAATACATAGTTAAATACAAATACACTGATTTATGTATGAATATACAAACAAAAACACTCAGCAAATGACTGCATGATTAAAATTGGTAAGAAATATAAATTAAAAAAACATTCACACTCAATCCTAAAATTTGTAAATACAATCCTATAGATTGTGCTCATAAAAATAATATATATAAAAGAAAAATTCCAATTTTACTTTCTGTATATATATACATGCGCGTGTGGTAAGCGTATGTGTGTGTGTGTAGAAATATATATATATATATATATATATATATATATATATATATATATATATAAGATATTATATATATATTTAAATTTAAATATAATTTAATCAATAAATAAGAATATGGATAACTATGCTAATATAGGTCAAAATATTCTTAAAAATTTCTTTGAAATATCTAAAAACTGACTCAAAATATCACTTTATATGTAAATATTTCTTGTTTATTTTCATATTAAAATGATAATTAACGATGTTCTTCGTTAAGTTGGTCCTTGAAATTGTTAAGAAGTGAATCTTCGAAGTTAGAGTAGATATTATTTTGCATATGTAATTAATTAATCTTTTTAACTCTGTAATGAGAAGAATCAATAGTGATAGTTTGCTTAATATCTGCATATAGTAAATTTTGAACAAATAATTTTGTCTGGAATAATTTACAAATAATTTTGATCAAATAATCTCGTCTGGAAATTACTTTAATATAACAAAATGGTTGAAGAAATTCTAGGAAAATCCTCTTTTTTTCATGCAAGCAAAAAACCGTTTCACATTTAAATAATTCTTTTAATTACATCCAAACTAATTCTCATTAGTTGTTATGCTAATCAAAAGTTTCATTAAAACATGAAAACTTAGAATTAAGTGCATATGCGAAATAATAACTATTTGCGTTTCATTTAAAACTTTTTTGTGTTGAATTACTAATTATTAATTTTTTAAAAATGTATTTGTCATAATATAAAAGTAATTTTAGCCATATATAATAGATGGAAAACTGTAATAAATATATTACGCTCCGGAATTACTTCTTTCACTTGATCTCTCTCTCTGTCTCACTCCACATCACTAATCATTATTTAAGTAATCAACTGAATGGAAAGTTGACCAGCAGAAGAAACCAAATTATTTTATTCGTAACTACGAATATTCAATATTCAAAATTTAAATTATTACATCAGTAGATAAAGTTCCAACACACCTCTGAATTTAATATTAACATTATAAGTATTTACTTAACAGTAGCTGACTGGTCGGGTCCGAGCCAGTAATAGAACTTGCAAGGTGGGTCCGACACACTGACCAAATTCATATCATCACTCCTTTAATCCTATATTTTTTACTCTTATTAGCGTAGGAACTAATCTTAATTGCTTTGTTGATAACGTCCGATCACTATATCTTATTATTACTTATTATTGTAAAATTGTAATTTTACGAATGCCATCTCAATTTTACTCATCACTCTTCAAAATTTCTATTTAATTTACAAAATTTTTGCTCATTTACAAAAAGAGGTTAACAAATAAGTTAGGAGTCAGATGGAAAACAAGGTGTTAGTTGAAAAGAAATACGTGAGAGAACTTAATATAAATATCATATCGATAAAAAAAAAACTTTATCAACATGTGCTAATATGCTGTTATTTTGAGAAAATATCGTCGACAAAAAAGCGTGGACATAAAATAAAGGATTCATGGTGTTAGGTTCAAAAAACTGATATTATAATGCATTATGATTATAATAACTACATCTAGTTTGCTTGGGGTAAATTTACATTGCTAAGAGATATATTTAATTTTATATTTTATCGTCTGCTTTTATTTTAGTATCGGAACAGAATATTTTCTTCTATACTTTATCGTTTGCTCTTATTTTAATATTTAACTTAAAAATTGATTTTTATGGCAGAATCGTCTGTTTTTATTCTTTTTGTTTCTTAACATTGGCAATGCTTTTGTGCTTTAGAAAGTTTTGCTTATGAAAATAAAAATACATCTGTTATTTCTAGAAGTTATTTTCTTTTCTTCATAGTAATTGCTTCTGTGTAGCCTGAGGCTTGGATATAGTATTCATTTTAGTGAATCGGTAATATAAATGGGAAGATGATGGCTACCCAGTGTAATGACCCGAAACTTTCTTTGTCGAATGAGCTCGCTACCAAAGATGAAAGCCTTTTATAATCTGAATAAATATTTAAATAATTCGATATAAAAACCAACGTTTTTAAAAATAACGTTTTTATATGGTAGCAAAGTTTATTAAAGAAAATTATTGAAATATTAGTTAAAACTGTTAGTTATTTTTAACTTTAAAATTTACTTAAAAAGATACATTTGTGAGCATATTAAGAAATTCATAATACTCATAAAATCAAAACATGCATTTGAAAGTTTGTAAGTCATTCTATTAAAAATAAGAACCAGAATTCAGGAAAGGTTTATCCCTGGCGACAAGAAATTATTTTTGCTGGTATTTTGCCAAATGTGGCTACCCCAATCTGTTCTCACGGATTTTAACGCCTCAGCAAAAACAATCGCCAAGTTTGGTGCCAATTTTTGAAATCGCGCCAAGTGTTTGGGCTAAACTGCATTATTAAAGAAAATATTAGTTAAAACCTGTCGCAAATGTCTAAATATTGCATTGTTAGGCGAGTACGAACGATTCCCAAAATTTCAAAGCTCTAGCTTGATGGGAAGTTGGTTAAATTAACGATCGAAAATTTGATGACACACACACACACACACACACCAAGTGAAATTCAGAAAAACGTTTTAAAAAGAACTCTTAGCACATGTTAAAATGAAACTATCAAAAAGCCAATTTCAATTTTGTTCAAATTATTTAATTTTTTTTCCTCTTTAAAACACGTATACTCGCATAATGCTTGATGAGTTAAAATCACGAATTCAAACTAGAAAACTATAAAATAATATTTATTAATAAGAAATGGGAAAAAATGTTAAATAATGCCAAAAGGAAAGTAATTAGGTTAATTTTTTAAAACATTTCAGGGATATTTTGACCTGCGATTCCCCAAAGGGGGCCGAGCTCCAAACATTGGCCAAAGGAGAACATTGATTTGGACCTATAAAGACAAACTGCTTAATTTAATGCTTCTTCTTTATCGATCTTCTGTGAGGATCACCACTACAGACTATTGTAACCAAAAACTCTTGATTACAGAAATAAGTTTACGTAATGGAGATGAAGTTTTTACAATCGAGTCTTACATTCAAAATTTAAAGATTTAACATTCAATAATTTTTTAAAGAAAATGTGTATCATGTCAAATATGCAATAAATCAACAGTTTCTTATATGGCACACCAGAACAGGGTGCAAAAATAATAAATGTTTAATCTACAAAATAATCATAAGAAATAGAACTCTGTACAATAAAACATATTGACAAAAGCATATTTGCATATTTACACATGCGCACAAAGAAATAACTTATAAATAAAAGAAGAAATAGATACAGAAATAATAAACCAATGAGATATATATATATATTCTGCTAAATATCTTATATAAGATAAGTTTTTTTCTCCCATTTAAAACTAAAATTAATTATTTGAAAATAAAATACAAAAGTTTATACTTCAACGAGATTCGATCCGAAGGCATGTAGATTCTACGCCGACGCTCTACCAAATTTGCCATTGCGAAACAAATGACATAGAAGTAGCATTGGCTTGTTTCTTAATTAATCAGGTAAATTAAATGGTTAAATAATAAATGTTTAATCTACAAAATAATCATAAGAAATAGAACTCTGTACAATAAAACATATTGACAAAAGCATATTTGCATATTTACATACGCGCACAAAGAAATAACTTATAAACAAAAGAAGAAATAGATACAGAAATAATAAACGAATGAGATATATATATATATATATATCTCTTTCGTTTATTATATCTGTATATATATATATATATATATAAAGATCAAATAAAGTCAGTTGGAACTAGGAGCTTTCATTCAGAACTAATTTTGTAAACATTGCTTAAACAAATATTTTAGGACAAAGCTAAAGGTACGTTACATAAAACAATACCAATTGGTTAACAAAAAAAAAAAGGCTTGGATGTACCTATACATCGAAACAGATTGGCCAATATTTTATAACGTCACAAGAGAAGACATATATGTCAGTACGTTATCGTTAGTGTCAATCAATGTGTCTCTGAATCCGAATACTGTCGATAAAGTTGGATCATGTAATCATCTTTACAGTTTCTCTGCGTCTCTTGTTAACGCACAGCTTTCCGTTTCGGAAAGGAGTAAAATTCGAAATTGATTGTATTTGGGTCTTGTTCAGCAATCATATCGTTAAAGTTATCCTTTTGAAGCAAGATACTGAATTATTTAATAAGTACATTTTCGACTGTAACTGAATTGATAGAGTATTGGAAATACAGAATATTTTTAACGCGTTATTATCGGTTATCCTGTGGAACTTATTCGGTATTTTTAGCTAATATTCTGAATACGTAATGTTGTTATTTGTTAATATCATCAATTTCAATTCGACCTGCAATGAAATTGAAATTTTCAAAGAATTGAAACTCAAACATGTTTGATATATTTGTTTGTTGCCTTCACAAGTTACGTGCATATGATAAAGGTTTATACTGTTCTGATAGTTATGGAAAAGAGGTAAAATAATTTTTAAAAACAGCTTTGAAGCATAGAGGTATTTTAGATGTATTGAACACAAAAAGACAGTTTCCTTTAAATTCGTCATATGGATACCTCAATTCAATAATTACTCAAATGAAAAGATTATGATTTTTTTTTCTACTTAAGTAGATCGTGATTGCTTAGCTAATGTTATATCATTAAAAATTACAGCTTTTTAGATATTATTCATGTTTGTGAAGGTGAAGTAAATAAATTCTTTTTGTCATTTTTTTTAAAAAACTCTTAAGAAAACAATGACATGTATGTCATTGAGAAAATGAATTTGGTATTTAGTGATTATATTTTTTTGTAATTGGATTTAAAAGATGTTGGGATTCTTAATAAAATTTATGCCCATTGACTAGAAATATTTTCATATATAATTTGGTTCTCTGAATTAATTCCTAAATTTCACCTATTAATTTGTATTCTTCACCGATTGCTTGGATAGGATGTAAATTAGGTTCAAATTAAAAATTTAAATTTTTTAAAATATATAAGGAGAAGTGTGTTCTAGGAATTATATGATTTCTTGAATCCTGACCCCGCTACAAACCTAAGTAACACATATTCCGACAATGACAGAAATTGACTGTGAAATTGCAATTTTCAACAATTTTACTAGCACATTAAAATTACATGAACAGTTTAGAAAAAATAGCAAATTATTTTATTCAATCAAAGATAAGTAACAACTTCTTTTGAAAAATATAAACTTATCTACCAAATGATGTGGCCGTGATAGCCTAGTGTTTATGGTCGAATATTCGCGGCGGGCACTTTTCGTCTAGTCGAGGGTTCGAGACTTGATTCCACAAAAGATCCGCTGTTTAGCTGGAACTGTTGCACCTTAAATCTGTCGGGGCTCAAATTCCTCCCACTGGCGTAGCGTGGATGTTAGGAGAAGGAGGTACCAGCTCAGGTGTCGTTCTCGTCACTTGACCAAGATTCAAAATTACGAGGTTCATCGCAAGTAGCCCTCATATTGCCTCAGTGTGACGTTAATAAAGCCAATATCTAGAATCTACCAAACGATATTTTATCAAAAATTGGCGTATTGATATGTTTGGCGAAGCTTAATTTGCTAACAATGAAATGCTGGTGCTAACATTAATTCTTAAAACTATAAAATATTTTTCTTCAAGTTGTCTAAAATAAAATAGTCATATTCTGTTAAGGTTTCCGTCTTCTGGTCATTCTGATTTTGTAAGTAATCCTATGGAATTTCTACTACCATTCTCAAATATTTACTATTTTATCATTTGAACGCAAAAATGCTCATCCTAAAAAGCAAAAACTAATAGCAGATTTTTTCGGAATTACATTTTTGTTCCAATTTTCAAAATTATTTTTAGCTTGTTTCATTGATTTGTTTGATGATTTTCCAGTCTTTAAAAAATATTCTAAGATATTTTGAAGTATCGGTCAGGAAATACAATTCTACAGAAACCATTTTTAGTTTTTGCTTTATCGAATGCCCTTTTTGGCATTGAAATAGATAAAGTAGTAAAGATTTGAGGACAGCAACAGGAATTCAATAGGATTAACATTACGTTCACGAAATCAAAATGGCTGGAAGACGGGAGCCTTAACTCACAAAAGTAGTATTTAATAAACTGTTTTCGAAACCGTTATAAATCTTTAATTTCAAAGAACACAAAAAAATTAACTAAACATTATTTCTGTCAACTCTTTACACATTTATTTTATTTACACAATTATAATAAATAACAATCACGAAAGAAACTTGTAAGAAATTATTGTAATCGGTTTGATCCAATTTACCCATATTTCAACAATTTTTTTAAAAAAATATTTACACATGCGTTTTTGTAGCTTTCTATATAAAGGAACGTAACAACTAAATTCTCTTTCATAAAAGCGATAATATTTAAAATATTGCGTTAAAAATGTGGTTTGAATGTTTGTTCGACTTCGTGTAGTCCAAAATTCCGGATTTGTTCAAGTTTTAATTAATATACTGACTCAAAACTTCTCTAAAGTTTTCAGAATCTGCTGTTTTCCAACAAAAATTGAAATTACCTGCAAGAATTGTTCCATATTCGCTACATAAATTAAAATAAGTTATAGAACAGGAAAAAAAAATAGGGCTATTCACAAACATATAGCTTGGGTATCGTGGTAGACTTGGCGAAAGGAAATCGTGCTTACGGCGCCAATATGGTAACCTCACATCTGAGATGTAATTGTAGTGGATTACCATAAGCAATCAGATGAAGATAACATGAAAGTGGTCCAGGGCACATCGCTTACTCCCACTCTCCAAAACAATCCCCATAAACGTTATGGGTAAAAATGCTTTACTTAAAAACCCTTTTATTTCAACTCTCTTTTGAATTCCAGATTCAGCTACCCACATAAATTTCAATAATTTATTACTTGAGAGGTATACTTCATAAAAAGAAATCACGTGTTAATCGCATGGACCATATCCTTTTTTGTTATGCATAACAGAAACAGTAGCGTGCGGCTTCCGATGTCCAATAACGAATTGAAATAACCATTTTCCGCAGAGACTCAAATAATAATTAGTTCCAGTTGCGTGGACTACAACGAGTTTTTCTCCGTTCTGTTTAACCACAAATGCAGAGTTGGAGGACGCATATATCAGAACCTGGGTTTTACGATTTTGAATTAACAATACAAAATTAGGCTCAGATGATTGAGAGTTGAAATACATGTTCATTTAGTACTTAAATTTTCAAAAATAATCAGATTTACTAAAATTTCATTTGCTTAAATCAGACTGAGTCAATGTCTCAATAGAGACAGTTTTTGAGTTGGTATTTTAGAATCTTTAAAAAGAAGTCAGAGGACACAAGAGAGTAAAAATTTTACCTTGGGTTCTCACCACGCAAGCATACTGAAATTTTAATGAATAATTTTGAAAAACATTTTTTTTCCAAATCGTTGTCCATTTAATTATCTTCTTGTGAAACAAAACAAAAAAATATGGAAACAAATTCCAGTTCAGATTTTTTGCTGTCAGTAAAATGTTTGCTGATGATTACATTTGTCTCTTAATATTTAATGGTCCTTCTATAGTATTATTTCTTGAGACCAGTTATAATGGTTACATGTTATTTTTAACAAGTTACTAAGCAATTATCATTAAGCAATTAGTAATTATTATTTAACAACTTATTTGTTATTTTGTTACATAATTACTTTTATAAATTTAATTGGTAATCTTAGACAATATGCAACATTCTAACTAAATTAAAGAAAATATTTCACTATTACAGATAGTTTTGAAATCAAGTTTTACAAATCATTGTCAGTTCATTCAAACTAATTATGAAAATAAAGCTTAATCCGGTGTGAATCACTAAAATTCTTACTCACACACAAACACACACACACACATATATATATATATATATATATTGCCAAATCTTGTCGTGATCGAATATTCAAATAGTCCGTACGTTAAAGATGTTCAGTTTTGTCAGAAAGAGAGAGCCACACACACACACGCACGCACACACACGCACACACAAACTTTGTAACTTGCATTTTCATCCATTTTCATAAGAACAATAATAAATAAACAATCTTTACACAAAACTATAGCTTGTTACATTCTACAAAGTCCAAGACAAAATTTGAACAGTAGAATTATCATTTTTACTTATTACATTTTTCAAAGCAATTACGAAAACAATTATATCGTAAGAGATTAATTTAAACAAATATCATATATTCCAAAACCAAATTATTATGCTTTGAAAAATCAAAAATTACTGAACTAAATGCTAAAATTACAACAAATGATAAGATGTCAAAGTAGATAATAATATTTTGCTCAGATATTAAAATAAATACAAACGATAATTTAGAGTCTTAAGAAATGTTGTTATCAGGGGGAAAATTATTCATATTAAATCATATATATATATATATATATATATATATATATATACATATCACTAATGATATTTAACGTTTGTTTTAGCATAAATCAAACATTCAGAGTAGATGGCCAAAATAAGGTTTCATTTGATCTTGCAGACTTTAGTCGGGCTTCGGCCACCAAAGGCCGAAGCGAAATCACCTTAAAAATCTCAGATGATCTTCAGAGGAGTGTAAAAGCAAGAGAGGAGAAAATAAGAGAGAGAATTTCATTCTGTTTTTGGTTATATAGCAGGGATCTTTCATAATAAACGTTACGTAACACGTGGTACAGGTATAGGGATTCTGGGGGAATTTCAAAATAGACAAGGAGGCTAATAGGAGTATATTGGCAGATTTACGACCATGGGAAAAAGGGATTCTACAAATTTTATGAGAGAGTGATCTACTAAATAAAAGGATAATTTGGAATTGTATCATGAAATAAGAATCAACTTCTTACTTTTGAATTAGGGGGGGATGGGATAGAATAGAAAATTTAATTATTATTAAGAGAAAATTAATAAATTTAAGTTAATATATATATATATAATTCAAATACAGTGGACTTTTTTTAACCCATTGGCTTACACAGCCGACTGACATTTGGCCGCACATTTCAAGTCCATTATTACTCGAAATGGACTAAAAAGTTGTAGATTCTATTTATTTATTTCTTTCCGTTAATAGCAAAGACATATAACAAAGAATTGTAAAGCTGAGAAAAAGATCTATTGAATGGTGTGTATCACATTCGATTTATCTCAATAGATCGCGAGTCACAAGCAATTGTCTTTGCGCTTAACCCAACTACGCCGTCGTTAAGATAACGCATATCAGAAAAAATACCTCTCTGAGGAAGAATTTGTATTATTTTTCTTCTAACTCTGTTTCTTCTAATTTTTTAAAAATTCAACACCTTAAAATTAAATAGTAAATACAGTGTCGATTACGGGGGTGGGGTGGGATATTAGTGAACCAATGGGTTAAATTTTAAATAAACTCAAAGATATCATAATAAAAAAATTTCTTTGAGGAGATGACTTGTTTTCAAAATGAACCTAGGTTTGTAAGAATTAAAGTCCACTTTAACTTACAAATGCACGCATTTTTATGAAATCCATGATAAAAAATTCATTACTGTATTTATAATTCCCGAATAACTTACCTTAATGGATTTACAATTAATATGCAAGAAAAGTAATAGAGAAAACTACTGTTGTTCAAGCGCTTCTTCTGTTGCTTTTGTAAGTGTATCGTTGAATATTTCATTATGGAAATCTTTGTAATTGGCTAGCATACATAAGTAGAGTTCCCTGATGCCTTGTATTTAAGTTCAGAGAGGTCATGAGAGGTAGTCTGCGCATGCGTGGTGAAGTAGATGAGAGCCATGGTCTAGGAGAAGACTCGTTTGAATATTGAATGTTGGAATGGGATCCATCTAGACGTGCTTTAACGGATGAAATGTGTCTCGTTTTCATATGGAATACACGAGTCGACTGCAAAACCATCCAAAAATGAATTTGTGGTAAATTTGAGATGAACTTCTTTTCAAAATGACCGATTCCAATTAAATGGAAGGATTTTCTAAATTGTTCAAAAATTAAAATTTTAATTAGCGTCAAATTATTAAAACATACAGAAAATATCATATCAGACATAGAAAACTAACATCTTTAGTAATGAATTATTTCTGTGTGTCTGGCGATAATTATAACCCAGCTACATATATCAAAACATGTGCTGTTTAAAATGTTTATTTTCAGGATAAAAAATTTTCTTTTCAAATTGTATTATGAAAAGTATTCAAAGTACATTTAAGTATAAATTTCCTCTGCAGGATTATCAATTATAATATTTTAGTCCATAAAAAGAATTTTTTTTTTTTTTGAAATTAAAGCAGTTATGTCAAATCATTGTTTTTTGAAAAAAATTCTCAATTATTATTTCGAGAAAATTCGTGCATTCATTCATTTTTTTTTAAGCTTTCAACCAATCCATTACAAATATTCTTATTTCTCATACTGCTTGTAAAAGGGAAAGTAAAACAAAAAAGAGCTACAACTTTCAGTGACTTTTGTACTAGCGCCTTTTATTTTAAAATTCAATGGGCTCTTGTTCCCGTTTTTTTTCATATTTTTGATTCACAAAGAGAGTGTTTTATCAATGGAATATGCTTGAAAATTTTTGAATGAAATTCTATGACAATATGTATAGTAAGCGGGAACGTAAAAGAAGAAATAATCAAAGAATAAAATTACAGGTGGTTCTTTGTAAAATTCACTAAAAAGATTAAATAGATTTTGACAAAATAATGAATGTAGTTACTAAGCAATTAAATTAAGAAAATAATTTTGCTTTGTTATTTGAAATTATTTTTTTGAATAATTGAGTCTATTGGTTTCGTTTAATAGGCACTTGTTATTTTCTATTCGAAATAAGCTTCTCTTTTCTCCTTTTTATTAAATTAAAGCAATTTAGTTTTTACGTAAAATTTATTTTTGAAACACCAGTCTGCCTTATTAACTTGAAAGTAGACCAGGACATTTAATATAGAATTGTAATTGTAACACTTAACTACAAAAAATTAAAAACAATATTATTTTATTAATTATTAGGATTGAACAATAAGTATTCTCATCTGTATCACACCAATTGTTTTGTATATGCATGCGTAACTAATGCAGAAATTTTTTTATTAGTTTTAAATTTAGCTTTAATCATTCTTTAGCTCATACTTTGAAAATAAGAAAAATGGGTACCAAATACACGATAGATGCAATGAATTGGCAACCACTTTAAGGCAACCCTATCAGAACAACCCTTATATTTGGCGTGATTAGGCGCCATTTCATTTGCTGCAACCATAGCGTGGGCCAAAATAAGATTTCATCAAAATATGTACTTTGGACATTAAATTTCTTTTGTAATAGAAGAATTTAAAATATCATTGTCCATTGTTCTTTTTTCTTATTAATATATTTTCAATGAGATCTCAACGTAAAAAGTAACTTTGATATTCAACCCGTTTCATAAAAAAATTTGAATGCTCCATAGAGTAAGAATTATTTCCAAAATGCATACACACACATAGTGAAATGATTTTTTTCTTCTTTTTGCATTTGAATATAAAAAGAAGTTTTGGACATCCTTCAGTGAAAATATATCCCAGAATTTTTTTCGCATTCATTTCCGCCATTTATTAAAAGATTTAAAGCTTTCCTATTCCATTGAAGCGTCAAACAATATGTCACGCGTGATAAAACGTAGAAAGCGAGTATAGCTCGTATATCCTTCAGAATAAATCTATCCACATTCTATTGATTCAGTGCTGAACTAGTCATGTTGCTACAGACACGGGACTGTGAATTATTATTTTTAAGGGTTTTTTCTTCCACTTTCTATGACTGTTACATTTGTAACGTGGAGTTGAAGGTAAATGTCGAACATTTTATATACTATTCGCTGTAAAATGTATCTCAAAACAGTAATAACGGAAATAAAATATGTGTGTGTGTGTGCCTAAATCAATCGTACATATAATAAAAACAGAGCCACTGTAAACTATAACGAGGGTGTTTCAGAAAATACCTGCTTTTAATAACTGATAATGATGCTAAGGTAAATTGGTGTTAACATTGCTTGTTGTTGTGTATTAAATTACACCAAAACAATTTTCAAAAGTTAACTGGAACGTCAAATTTCTTTCTGTGAGATCTGGGTCTATCGTCATACACCAGAGACCAAGCAACAATAAAAATAATAATTTACTTTGGCTAATTTGCTCCAAAGAATGCGAGGATGGTCTCAGAGGCCGGAAAAGTTGTGGCGGCAACTTTTTGATATGCAAAGGTCGTCATACTCTTGAACTTATTCGTAAAAAGAATAGACTATATTATAATGAGTTTCTCCTTTCCCACACATTTCCTATTCTTAATGCTCCATTTCCCCTTCCTAACAAGATGACTTTTAGATCTACCCTCTTATTTCAGGTTGCAATCCTTGCTGCCAAAGGTATTTAACTCATGGGTTCAAGTTTTTATTCCCAAGAAAGCTTTTACAATGGATCATGAAGGCTATTTCATGTTAAATATGATTACTACTAAAAGACCTTACGTGGTGTTTTGAGGAAATGGGAGCATGAGGAAGAGCAGCTAAAGTATCATTCTTAGCACTCAATTTTCATTCAAAATGCAGGATAATTATGTGCATACTGATCATAACTCAACCGAAAACATACAAAAATAAAAAGTAATTAAATAGATGTTCATTGCGAATTGAAAATTGTATAAACATTCGTAATAGCTAACTCATTTTCATCGATTTCGAGTATGCATACTTTTGAAACTTCTCTTTAATAATAACTCATATTTATAATTGCATTATGTGATTTTTTTAGAAGACAATGAGAAAGAATTTTTCGCGTCATTGTTTTTTACTTTCTCATTTTTCTAAAACTTTTCAAACTTTTAAATTAATCCCTAAGAGAATTTTTTACAGATGAGAATGATCTGAAATGTTTACTGTCACGTCTCACATAGACTTAGTATATGGCACTTTCAAACCTATAGATTATTTGAAAGATTAATTAATTTTTTTTTCAAAATAATTAATTTATAATTGTACCATTGAAAGATAAAAGGTAATGACACGTTAATCTGTTCAAATCCCATTTCTTTGACCGATTATTAAGATTTCAATTATTTTTTTTTACTATCAAAACTGTGATTTATGTTTTTTTAAACAGCGCAATTCAAGCAAAATTTAAATCACTTCAATAAATTTAAGCCCTTTTACTCATTAGAATAACTCTTTCTGTTTTTGGTTTAGTTCATGCATGGGTTTTTTCTAATTTGAAGTAGTAAAAACCGTATAACAGTTTAGAAATAAGAAAGAGGGAAATTAAGCTTCAATTAAATCGCGTTCTAGATGAAGGGTGATTTGTTTAGCAAGATATGAAAACAGTTAAATCTAACCTTTTTAAAGTCTCAATTGGCAATGTTTCTTGACATAGGTCATGTACGAAATAGTCATATTTGAAACAGTATAATCACTAATAATATTCTTTTAAGATTATAAATAAAAAATAGGATTTTGAGCTTATATTACACCTGTTTCTGAGTGACCTATCAGAATGTAAAAAAATGCAAATTTTACCGAAGAAATCATCAAGAAATTTTTTTAATTTTTCAATAAAATCACATTATTAAATTGTTCAGCTACTTCAAAAATGCATCAATGAATAAGTCATAAATACTGACCTAATTACAGTAACTTCTTTTTAATCCGGCATTCGATGGTATCGCACATTCTGTAATCCCAACAAATCGCAACACGAGTCTATTCCCATTTTCACCCAGTATTTGTCGTAATTATCAGTTTTCAGTTCAGAACAGTGTTCCTTCTTTTCTAGTGGGTTACATATCACGTTTTCATTATATTACAATTGTGCACATGTATTGTACAATAAAATAAACTGTTCCCAAAGGTAATAATTCAAGTGTAATTCAAGTGTAGGCAGGTGTAATTCAAGTGCTAATAAAAGTAATAACTGTTAGCATGTGTTTAATTGCTTAACGTGTTTTAATTATCCCTATACTGTATTGATTTTTCAAGAATATCTGATTAAATTAATTTTCCATGTTTAAATTTAATTTTGTAATTGCTATAGAATGACGAAATACTTTATCGGGTGTTTATAATATCTACGCAGACTCAGAATGTACGTAAACTCGATAAATATGCGTTTTAATAACTTTAACTTCATCTGGAGGGATTTATTTCAATTATCCTCGTTTAAACTGTATTGATGCTTGTAATCTGAGGAAATCGTTAATTCGTCGTGGTCCTGAAAGTGATACATCAAAGAGCATTTAATGTACATAAAATTTAAGATTAAGCTTATAATATAAAAATATTTTCCTTTTTCATTTGAACGTTGGATATCTTAGATTAGTTTGAAGCAAGCAGAAAGGACAAGAATCATATTACATACTTTTAAATTGGTTTGGATAAATAATATTTTTTCGAAAATATTTAATTTTATTTTTATTATTCAAAAGGGTAAGACAAGTGGCGAAATATTCTTGAATGGAGCTTTATATATATATATATAAAGCTGAACTTTTTTTTTCCTGAACTTTTTTGCATCTTTTAATCATTGAACTCTTTTGTTATTTGGATTTCCCAATTCAGCCTACCAAGTCGCAAAGGGGGAAGGTTTGTACCATTAAACTAGTTTAACCCCGCTTATTCGGTCCTCAGCCCGATATTGCTTTTTGACTTGCTTGGTTCCATATTTTCATTTATTTTTCTTTCATTGTTACATTTCTTTCTGGATTTTTGTCTTTTTAAATATTTTAAATTATTCTTTCATAAATTTTCAGTATATATATATATATAAGCCTATTTCGTTTCCATATCCTCCGATATTTAAAATTCAAAGCTCCATAATAAATATCGTATATTAACAAGTGTAAGATACTCTATTTTGCCAAAAATTAAGTCCCCAAAATAGACGAAGGTTTCTTACACTTGAATAGTATTATAGATATTAACAAATTATTCGATTCTTCGAAACTTAAATCTTCATAACTTGCAACATTGCGCACAAAATTCCTGTAAAATTTCTAAAATAGGCGCAATGCTCTTTACCTCTGATATATAGATTTATCAAAACACATAAAATATATGGAGAGTGATTATCTTACTCTTCTTCAACTAAATACTATAATAAAGATATCTACTTATCTTTCAGACTAGCAGTTGATTTCTGATCATTGGTCTGGTTTAAATAGACTCGCAAAAAATAGATCTAATTCAAATAAACTTCTAACCACTGGATCCGATTTGAGTAGTCTTGCATTGGATACCTTCTTGGAGTTTATCTATCCTCTACAGCGTTACTATGACTTCTTCTACCGCCTCTGTATCTCTGATCTTATTCACTTCATTTTGTGTATTGTAAGGCTCAATTGTATATGCCACAGTTCTTTCACAAGGCAAGACTCTCATATAAAGCATTAAAATAAAAGAGCTCCAGAGGTTAATTAAAGGGAAATACGTTTCAGAACTCTTTCCTAAGTTTTTGCATTATTGTGTGTAAGAGAAAGTTAAATAACATATTATAATATAATTTAAACAGTGGGCTTTTAGAGAGGAGTGGAATTTGATTCCAATAATTAGTTTAATTTAACTACGAATATTAGGGAGAAAGTTCAGTTAGTTTAGTTATAATTTATAATATGTGCTTAACATATTGCGATTTAGAAAATTAAAAACTACTATATAAACTGGTAGTCTTTTTTACTAATAAAGTTAAAATCATATTTCCAACCACAATATTGAAAATAAAATGTAGAGTATTAGGTAAACAAGAAAATAAAAAAAGATTATTTAAATCAAAAAAAGAATTAATTAAAATTCAAAATTTGATTGAAAAATAATGCCTTCGTGATCATAACCTAGTTTTTATATTTGTTGTCTGATAGTAAGAGTTTTAATTCTACATGAAAGTTACATATGTCCTTTATGTCATTTCTTTCGTTACTCTTATGTGACTGGTGTGTTGAGAAATGAAGAGGATAGTTGTCCAAAAGATAATAAGTTTTCAGCAACGAGGCATCATTGCATTAACGAGGCATCTATGTACCTTTCAACTTTCATCTCTTGCCAAGCATAAAAAGGCCCTTTAATAGACATCACTATCATTCTGATAAGGAGGTTAGAGCTGTCATTATAGTTTAATGTTGACAATAACCACTGGAATTCTTCTCTGGAGTTCTTCCCTTTATAACGTGGCTGTCCTACATATTTCCCTTCAGCAGTGGCGTGGTGACGTTGGAGATATGGGAGTTATAACCCCTCCCCCCCAACACACAGACATTCATAAGGATTATTGTATACTGAAATATTAAAACTGAACCTTTTTTAAAAA